>JARFJB010002490.1:660000-662353 GCA_036346205.1 Vesta saturnalis
CAGAGATACACATACACACAGACACACAGACACACAGGCACACGGAAACACACACACACACACAAGCACACACACACACACACACACACACACACAAACACACACACAAACACAGACACTGACACACAGGCACACAAACACACTGACACAGACACACAGACACACAGACACAGACACACAGACACACAGTCACACAGACACACTGAAAAACAGACACACAGACACACAGACACACAGACACACAGACACACAGACACACAGACACACAGACACAAGCACAGACACATAGGCACAAAGACACAGGCACAGCACACAGCACACACACAGACACAGACACACAGACACACAGACACATACACACACACAACACACAGACACCAGACACACAGACACACAGACACACAGACACACAGACACACAGACAGACGGACGCACAGACGCACAGGCACAGAGACACACAGACACACAAGCACACAGGCACACAGACCGACAGACACACAGACACATAGACACACAGGCACATAGACACTCAGACACACAGAGACACAGACACGCACACACACACACACACACACATACACACACACACACACACAAGTACACAGACTCTCAGATACACATACATACAGACATACAGACACATTGACACACAGAATCACAGACTCTCAGGCCCAGACACAGACACACATACCCAAAGACACACAGACACAGACACTCTGACACACAGGCCCACAGACACAGACACACAGACACCCAGACACAGACACACAGACACTCAGACACACAGACACACGGACACAGACATACAGACACACAGGCACAAAGACACACAGACACACAGGCACACAGACACACAGACACAGACACACAGACACACAGACACACAGACACACAGACACACAGACACACAGACACATAGACACACAGGCACACACATACACTGACACACACACACACACCCACACACATACAATACACACAGACACACAGACACACAACACACAGACACAGACACAGACACAGGCGCACAGGCACACTGACACACGAACACAGAGATACACATACACACAGACACACAGACACACAGACACACAGGCACACGGAAACACACACACACACACACACAGACACACACACACACACACGACACACAGCACACACAGACACAGACACACAGACACACACAGACATACAGACACACAGACACACAGACACACAGACACACAGACACACAGACACACAGACACACAGACACACAGACACACAGACACACAGACACACAGACACACAGACACACAGACACACAGACACACAGACACGCAGACACATAGGCACAAAGACACACAGGCACAAAGACACACAGACACACAGACACACAGACACAGACACACAGATACACATACACACCGACACACAGACACACAGACACACAGACACACAGACACACAGACACACAGACACACAGACACACAGACACACAGACAGACGGACGCACAGACGCACAGGCACAGAGACACACAGACACACAGGCACACAGGCACACAGACCGACAGACACACAGACACATAGACACACAGCGCACACACAGACACACAGACACAACAGCACAACACACACACAGACACACAGACACACAGACACACGACACACAGACACACAGACACACAGACACACAGACACACAGACACACAGTCACACAGACACACTGAAAAACAGAACCCAGACACACAGACACACAGACACACAGACACACAGACACACAGACACACAGACACGCAGACACATAGGCACAAAGACACACAGGCACACAGACACACAGACACACAGACACACAGACACAGACACAGAACACAACACCCAGATACAGACACACAGACACACAGACACAGACACAGACACACAGACACACAGACACACAGACACACAGGCACACAGACACAGACACACAGGCACACAGACACACAGCACACAGACACACAGACACACAGCACACAGTCACACAGACCACAGACACACAGACACATAGACCCACAGGCACACATATACACGACACACACACACACACACACACACACACACAACACACAGACACACAGACACACAGACACACAGACACACATAGACACAGCACACAGACACACTGACACACGAACACAAGACACACATGACAACAGACACCAGACACACAGACACACAGCACACGACACACACACACACACAGACACCAACACAACACAAAACACACAGGCACACAGACACACAGACACACAACACACAGACACAAACACAGAACACAGACACCCAGAACAGACACACAGAACACAGACACAGACACACGGACACACAGACACAC
>JARFJB010002491.1:7500-177500 GCA_036346205.1 Vesta saturnalis
TACGTAGTTTAAATAATGTGGGCAACTGTCACATTTTAAATTTGATGATAAATATTTAAAAACGCCCACATTTAATTACGGAAGGTTTGATACCTCAAATCATTTCATCATTCTACCTTATTAATTTTTTTGGATGTATATAATATTTTATGTTTGTATTAAGTCTGAATATTTAACTTCCGGTAGTCTCTAAAATGTATTTAAATTTCCTGACACGTGGTTAGTTGCTCGAGTTTGCGCGAACAGTATCGATCTCCAATTAGTTCGGTGTATTTCCGATCGGCGGGAAATAGCGTTGAGGTCATATGGCAAAAAAAAAGACACTGTAGTAAATTAAAATCACAACAATTTTTATTTTAATTCTGTTAACCAAAAACAAAGTCTCGATGTTTTTTTTTACTAGTGTACCAACGTATCGCAAATGAACAATGGTTAAATATTATATTCATATATTCGTTATAAGGGTAACATTAAACACCTACCTCTGTTCCCATTGGCGGTATTCTTTCATGGTCGCTCGGATCAAGCTTTAAAATCACTTAGTAATTGACAAGAGTCGGGGGCCATCATGGATTTTTACCTGTCTTAAATGATTTAACTATTATCTTCCATCTTTGGAAACACGCCCATATGTGTATCCCTATGTTACACATAAATTTCTTCTTAGTTACCTTCGCATAATATGGAAATTGTGTTTTTATAGTAATGTACACAACGAATTACGTAGGTATTTACTGTTTATTAAACTATTCACTATAAGATAAAGTAAGAAAACTATATGAAACGATTCATTTTTACAATATTTTCGTTAATTGTATTGAAGGTATAATATTAGACAGTAATTGATCCAAATAAAGAATAATTATAAATTTATGTAGTTTTATAGAGGTCAACACCTCCACGTGTAACTATCCAAGAATAGAGCAGCCTTTGTTATAATTAATTCAATTATATATGCATGAAATATAACACGTAGGCGTTTTTACCTTACACCATAAAGTACCATTTCACTTTCAAGATGCTCTAGGCGTGCATCTCTCAAAACGTAATTTGGTAAGCTTAATATCAAGAAGGCCATTGCATAAATTACGCAACGCAATAGAAGTTCTTGGGGTTTTATAATATATGCTTATTTCCATATTAAGTATTGTTAAGAATAAACAAAAGGAGCAAAGAAGCTTGTCAAATTGCGCTTTGGTCTTAAATAAATAAAACACGAAATTGTACATTTATTAATAAAGTAGTTACATACATACATAAAAAAACTAAAAATGTAAGTAATCTTAAAACTACCTATAATTGTATCTAATTTATTTAATATTGATTCACAAAGGCTTTTATGTTCCCATTATTGAATACGCCTACTCTTCTAGATATCGTCGTTCCTATACAATGGATCATTTCCACGGTTAGTTGAACTGTAACTCAATAATTTTATTTATCAAATCTCTGATAAGACTTGATGCTTATTGCAATTTATAAAACCTATAAAATGACCAACAAAGGCTTCTATTTGCAGTATGTGATTGTTGGTTCTCCAGGTAGGACCATTCTTCATTTTTTTTTGTACAATAATAATGATGGTAAGTGATTTTCGTTACAAAATTCTAAAATAGAAAAGATGCATGTGAATTTTGTTATTTTAAATTACATTGTTTGTTTCGGGATGGTTCATTTTATAAATTGACTTTTCAGATGACACACTTTTAAATGGTTATACTTTATACATACGACTTTATGTACTTTACAAAATTGGTATTCATGATTTTCGTTGCTTTTCATTAACATTAATTAATTAATTTTATAGTAGAACTAATCATTTCTCAAAGGCTGGAAGCAACGTTAATTAAAAAATGATTTATTAACTGTGATCGATTACAGTACTAATCAATATTATCTCTAAAACTGAAAAAGCCTGTAATCTTATCAAATCGAAACTATGGAATATTTTTTTGTTTATATGTTACTCTGAAGCGAGACTTTTTGTCATTATAAAGCAATTTTAATTAAATTATTTTATTACCTTGATATTGGTTTGAGTTTAACAATTTGTTTTATGAAAACTTTCTATTTCCATCAGATATAAATCTCAACAAGTATACTACTAATGCACGATCAGTCCTACCATTTTTAAGACTGTTGATTTGCAAACAACGAAAACCTTTCATTTTAGGAAAGCTGGAAAATAGCTATAATCCCACGGGTATTATTTTTGGTTTAGATTGGCCTAAACCCTCGTCTATTTTTTACTTTAACTTTTCATTCTCCAATTTTATTAACCTTTACGTAAAGGTGCACTTTTTGAATTGTATTTTACACAATAAACTTTCTTTCATATTATTTATTACTAAACGCCATAAATATTTAATTATTTTTCAAACTGAATTTACTCATATCTATATGAAAATGTAAACTTTCACCATTAACACTCATAATAAAATACTTATCTTTTGGCAGGCTTATGTTTATGTTTGAATTTTCAAATTTGACAAAATTGTTTACTACATCTTTAACAATTTTTAACTAACATTACTACTGACGAAGATAACTGTAAGTGTTATCGAAACGTTTAGATTGTATAATTTAAAGTACACCATTAAAAATCCCAAAAAGATAAGTATTTTATTACTCATATCTATGTTTAGAGAATTAAATCTATATTTTTTATATATATATATAGTAATAAAATTTATTGTAATGAAAATTTTATACAGTTTAATTTATTGAATTAGAATCACATTTGATAGATAATGCGCTTTTTTTTGCAAATTATACATTGTAATAATTAAACCACCGTTGGTTCTTGGTGGTCTAGACTTACAAACACATACATTTTAGATTGTAGATAAATGAATAGAATAATTAACAAGGCGTGGAAACATCACTAAAATTTTAACAAATGAAATAAATTGTTTTTCTTTTTGCTTGTTAAGTACTAATACTCAACAAACTTAAATAAATTTAAGCTTACAAATGAACTTCTACTAATACTTTCAGAAAATTACACGCATACGTAGACATATTATGGATCATTATCTTTGGCTATCTGTTGGTTAGAATAATTACTAGATAATTTTTAAATTTCAACTATTATTTTTAATTATAAGTATTATCAGGTTCATCTTTAATTATTATTAGCGAAATTTATTTAAATTTAAACAAAAATTCTATTTGTTCACTTTATCTGCCTACGTCTAATTTAATATGGAAATAATTGTGACGACTCTCTTAGTATTACAATACCATGATATTTTCATTTATAACGTATTTTATTTTGTAACATGTTACTTTGGAATATTGCAATATTTAATAAATATTTTTAATTTTAAGTACTTATTTTTGTATTTCTTACAGCACCAGTGTTAATTAGAAGATGCAAAGATATGCAGCAGCACTATAACTATACGTGCTTTTTTAACCTAAATGTTTTTAAGTAGTATCACACTATAGTCTAACAAAAATCTAAATTTCAAATAATATTTATTTAAATAATAAATCTGTTTTGGCAGACTATATTATGCTAACAGTTCTCAGAGTAATAAAGTAACTATGTACCCATAACGTACAGTTTTTTGTTCAAGGTAATTAAACTTCTATTTCCTGACTTTGATTTAAAAAATTAAATAAAATGAGTGTGGTTACCACGTCTTGTCGTTAGGGATATCATATTTTTAAATGTTAAATGTAGTGAAAAAACGCGATTGTGTTTATATCCAGATACTTCTCCTACACTGTTATATTAACAAAAATATTTCCGCGGCATTAAACTGATACACTTATACGTCCAGGAACATGAGCTGAACATTTACCAATCTTTTATGACGTTTGAAAAAAATTTTTTTTTGAATATTACTTATCAATTATCAATTATAGCAAATCGTTGAATAATGAGAAAAGAGCAGAATTTTGGAAAAACTTTAATCTCCTTTAGCAGTAGAAATTTGACTTTAAGCAACAATCGACGAAGTCTCATGCGTTATCAGTGACAAAATATTATTGAAGCAGTTCTCTCTCGTGATATGGCAAGTAGCCCCGCGTTAAAATTTGTTCTCTATATCGCACCTGATTTAGAATAATAGGTTTTCTATGTACGTCTTCCACAAAGTGAGGAACCAATAAGCCATTACCTGACACTGCGCACCAAATCGTTACACGATTACTATGAAGGGGTTTCTCTTGATCGTCAAAACCAGGAAAACGATCTGTGGATTGTAAAATCGGTTCAGATGGATGTTGCATTCGTCCGAAAACCACACATTTGATAGAAATAAGGGTTGCTCGTAAACTATTGCTAAGAGTGAAGCACAGTACACAACTCGTGCTTGTTTGTCTGTATTATTCAGGAGTTGCCCAATCTGTTTTTATAGGGAGACCACCAAGTTTCTTAAACATTCTTCACTAAAATTCGTTTTTAGAGATGTTCTACGGGTACTTTTTTGGAGATATTAACACCTGTTGAAATAGCCTTACTTGGTTCGCATTAGTTGACACGGTAACTGGACCACCAGTTCAGTCATTGGGTTAAGTTAGAATGTTTTCTGTACGTTGAAGTATTGCAACGACTCTTAATAAGCCCTCATTAGCCGGTGACGGCTTCTGAACATTGATTGACAACCATTAACAAACTAGAACCATTTGACCGTCCATTTCCGTATAAGCGAAAATAATATTGAATAATAAAAAAAATTTCTGCGTGGTAAGCACTATTTCGAACCTTCTCGACAGCTTACTCGAATAAACAATGTGTAGAGATACCATGACAACAGCAAACTTGATGTAAATTATAATTCTATATTTAAAATATCTGTTAAAGGTGAGTCTATAAGATCAACCTGTTCGTTTATTAACGGTACTTTCTGTTTATGTTTATTAATTTCGAATGCTACCAAAAAATCTATTTTGTCCTTTTTATTAACTTTTTATTTAAATATAAATATATAAATATAATCGACATTTTAGTTAAAAATCAAGATTTAAAATTATCTACAAAACCATTCACCTAGTTAACACAGAACCGACAGAAAAATCAATTACATTTTTTGGAAAAATAGCATTAAAACTAGCTCCCATATAACAAAGTGGCTTTCAAAACAAATACCAATGTTCTTAAATGTTTATGTTTATGTATTTAAAGTCATAAAACAAATATTTTCCCCTTTATTACTTCACCGTAATGATTCAAAACTTACATAGACCTAACAATTTCAATTTTAAGTACGTGTTTCAAATTTAAATGCTACGCCCTATTATACATTTTGCACTCACAAAAGTCACTGTCTGGTGTGGTTTATCGGACCTTATGTTTACCAAATAACGAAGGAGATGCGGTTACAGTGAACGGTGAAAAATATCGAACGATGATTTTTTGAAAGAAATGGGTTGCACTTTCCTCCAAGAGGACTGTCACATGTTTGGAGTTACCAGCGATTTATTCAAGAAATAGTTTTTCATTTAACATGATTCGTTTATTGTTCATTATTACCTTAAATAATTGGTCTTTGCGAACAAACCACAGGCATAGTATGATTTGAAAACCAACATAGAATGCGGCGTTCGTGAAATTAATTACGATTTATTGCATAAAGTGACCGAAAATTGGGTTCATCGAATTCACTCCTATATATGTAGTCGCGGAAAACATTTGAATGATGAGTAATTTAAATCATATATGCCAGCGATGAAGCTTTCTATTAAAACAAGATTTTTTGGTTAACTTTTTCTGTGTTTTATTTACATTTAAAAACATCATTCCTTTATTTACAGAATTGCATAGGTATCGTTTAATCATAATTAGTTTAAGTTCAAGTTATATTCATTTAATAAATTACTATTTAGAGTAATTTTTTAAGTTTAATTTAGAAGATTTAAAACAATATGTCGATTATACTTTTGTGTTTTGTAACAATCAGTATTTTATTTTAGTATAAAGATATGTAGAGCATATCTTTGTAGCAGGAAAAACCGAGCTGGTAGCGTAATGGTGACACGACCTGCTTAGCATTCGGGAGGTAATGGGTTCGATTCCCGTTACCGTCCACCTTGTATGAGGTTTTTCAGGGGTTTTCCTCATTCACATGTAACGGCATGGTCACTGCGTATATGCACACCATGTGGGGCTGCTTAGGTGAATGCTGGGGTAGTATTTCCCCCTCAGAACCCTAACTCCGTTCCTTCCGATCCTACCCTGACCATACCCATCCTTAATCCCACCATGCATATATACGTAATGTATGTATGTATGCTGGGAATCCATGATTGTGGCTGAAGGAGCTCGCTCGAGCAGCCCGCCCTCCCCCTTGGGGAGAGAATGAAATACGTGGCCTTTTCCTTTTTTTTGTAGCAGTAAATGTCTTTTCTATGTATTCCATAAAATTAAAAAGTTTTATTATTATCCATAACAATCTACAAAATTTATAAATAATCATTGATAGGTAATTAGAAAAATGTGCATATAAATAGAAACGTGCTTACTTTCTTTTTCTATGTTAGCACATTAAACAAAACGTTATTTTGCTTTCCCGCCTTCTTTTGTATTTCATAATTGTATCAAACATGAAGCTTTTTACCTTCTAACCTACATATACACATGTCGGTATAGAAGGTTATCTAATCGACTTTTTTTCACTATTGCTAAATCGATTTATTAGCTCATTTTATAACTTTTGACCAAGTTTCGCCTAGATCGGCAATCATGCCTGGATGTCTATGTGTCTTATCTGTGTATATGTATGTCTGTGTGGATGTATGTTAGTATCCACGATAACTCCAGAACGAAAATACCTACATACTTAAAATTTTGTATTTGAGCTTTTTTTTTCCTTTGGCTTAGAGCTGACTAGATTAGATTTTGGGAGAAATCCAGCGGCGGAGAGGGGGGTTTATTAGGAGCAGTTTTTACTTTTTGTTAAATATTTCGAAAACAGCTGCATATTTCAAAGATATAAAAATACCTAGAAATAGACCTTAAACATATCGATTAATTATGTGCTATGTTATTTTTTGATACGAAGCGTAATTTAGCTGCAAAAAAAAACCTAAGGTAGAATTTAAATGTAGACGTTTTTTTTTGTAAAGAAAATTTAATTTTACATAAATTTCCTGTGTAAAGTTTTTTAATGTACAGCGAAATAAATGTACAAATTAAATAAATATGATTGAAAATGCTGAGGCTGCATTATCGGTATTTTTATAGAAGCGGACGGGTTTGGAATTTTTTATCTCCTCAAACAATTGAAATTAAAATTATTTCATTTCTTTTAATTCAAGTTAGCATTTAGATGTCTATTAACCTCTGTCTGTCATGAAGTTTTAAACCTCTGTTTCACATAAATTATTGATTCTGTTAATAGCCATTTTGTAGGTTGGAAGGTCGTGTGGTGTTCCACACCACATATTTTTAATTATTTATTATCAATAACTTGTACATATTAACGTGTACCTACTTTGGCAATAACCTTATTTAGAATATTATTGAGTATAAGATAGGTACGTTTTAGTCGCTGTGAAATAACATTAATGAAAATTTTTTGCATGTTGTTTGTTACCCCTTAAAATAGTTTGAACTTTGTGCTTACCTCACATTAAGTTTTTGATACTGACAGAAAGCAGACGTTCCAAACAAAAATTATATGCGTCAGATATATTGTATATAATTTATATTCTACACACCTCAACTTTGTAAATATTGTGTAGTCCTAGGAAGGAGTGTGATGATACACCGGAATTGTTTAATTATAAAAAAATTAAATTTGTTCATGCTGTTAGTTTTATAAATTATGATTTTATAGTATTATATTTATATTTTATTGTTAATATTTAACCAAAGGTACATTAAATGTTTTAGCTTTAAAGCAATCATAGTGTAAAATCGACAATATTAAATTTTTGTAAGTTCGTCAGTTGAGTAGGTACAAAAATACTAAAGACTGTAAAAACATATGATTGATTCTCTTTTCACACAACATAGTTACCTATAAAGGCTTAATAAAAAGATTGAGCACCTTACAAACGCAACACTTTATTCGAATTCAACTAATTGGCTTAGGCAATGTTTATGATAACCGGTATAGAGATAAACCCAAAAAGGAAGATATGTCAAAAAAATTTTTTATAACAAAATTTACATTTAACGTTTCTAATTAAAAATATTACCATTAATTACAGTTTTAACTAAACACATTTTTGTAAGAATATAAAATATGTTTCAAATTATAACTAACAACTAAATCTAATTTTAATTTTGAAATTAACATCCGGTCAATAATTTCTAATACAGATTAATTATACATCCTATTTAAGTGACAAAATCTTAAGTGTACCAAACCACTCACACCTTTACTGGACTTCAATTTGTTCAAATATTATAATAGTTTTTCTGAAAGTTCGTTACATTTTATGACAAATTAAAACTGCAAAATTCAGCAAACACGAAGATGAGTACACAAACTCGTTTTCGAAAACTTACTATAATTAATGATTTACATATAATTGAAAACGAGTAGACTTTGTTTGGAAGAAATATACAAATTGATATAAACTCCACAATCATATACAATAATCAAATTTTCGATCCTAAAATTCTGTTGTACCAATCCCTGTGTTAATTAAATGTGAATACCTACGTTTTTAGACAAACAAATAATTTAACTGGTTCGATAAAGTTTATGTTAGGATATGGTTAATATGTTACCTATATCTATAAAATCACGATTTTTCAAAAGCAATTCTCAACCGAGTTTTGCATGACTAGAAGCTAAATATGCTTTATGGGTATTGATGCAAACACACTTGCATATTAATATAAAACTTAGCATATATTATTTTGTAAAGTGTAATTTTGATATAAACCTTATGAATATATTAATTGTTTGTGGAATGTAAAAGAACAAGATGCTTTTATTTATACATTACCTATATTACTTCTCTTACAGTAATTAGTTGGGCGTAACTGTCTGCGTTAATCTGCAATTATAAAAAAAAATGAGATTGAAACAATTTGTCAAATTATGTTCATGTCTATAAGCAATTTAATACTAATTGTATAAACAAACTAGTATCGATTAGTTGTCATGCGAGGATGTCATCTGACAGTTGAAATAGGAGATTACCTACCAGTCACACCAACAGACACAACTAAAATTACATAATTCACTACTGTATACTGTATAGTACATAATTAGGTCAAGTATATCAATCTAAATACCTTATCATGATTGTTACAAACAGCAATTAAGTAAATATGCAGTTAAAATGGCGCTGTATCAACCAAATCGAGCTGTATGGATCCTGTATTCTCTAAAATGATAGCGCATGTCCTGAAGCTTTTTCGTGCGCCTGGGCAAAGCTTTATACTGACTTTCATGTCGCAGTCATTATCGTTGAACCGCCCCATTGCTTCTGTAACATACGACGGACAAGCTTTGAATTCCTGCAAATAAATGAGTATTTAGCTAAAGCTCTAGATGCCCAAGTGCAAATAAACTTCATGTGTTATTAAGATTATAATCTTATTTATATTTATAGAAACCCACACAGGGCTCATTAATACACAGATAAATTTTGCATAAGAAAGAAATTAATAGGCATTTTAATGAAATAAGGTATTTTTATTTTATTATTCCCCAAATTTATACAATTACCGGTATGTAATATGATTTATAAAATCATCCCCATTTTTAATAGGTCCACGATTACTTATATTTTTGTAAAAACACTTGTTTCTATATTTATATAGATAGCAGCATTAAAATATTTATTCTTTACGGGCTGTACGTTTTTATTTTTCTTTTCAGATGGCGTCTGTACCGTTTCATCCTTCTTGATAATTAAGATAATCCTATATGCAAAGAAGAAAATACAGGTGGGTGTAAAAATATTTCATTTCTATTGTATATGTATCATATTCTAAAAGATGAAATTTACATTTTACACGGATAATATCGAATTTTGACAATAATTAAGTATAACACGTTTTTCTGTTTGATTGCAAAAAAAAATATTAATAAAATATGCCCTTATTATTGTAAATAAATAAAGACCTCAATTCCAAGACATAATATTTTTATTATTGTACGAACGGCATAAAAACTAGACCACATAAATTTTAGTTTCCTACATTGGCCACGTCACACAGATATGTCCTCGCCGCCAATTCCTTCAGAGTACGTGATCCTAGTCGGGTCAGGTTGTCCTGACTAAAAGACTTTTGGACGTTTACGTTGTATATGAGGGCCATACAAACCGACGGGTGCATTACGTATATATAAAATTACATTCAGCTCGGTCTTGTATATTGGATATCTTACTTCAAATACACCTTTATAATACCATATTGGTGTCGTATCGATATGATGCAGGTATGTTGCCCTTTTTGCTGTATAAAGATCCTTACTATAATGTCTACTTCTCCTGCTCAAAATCATACAGACATGTTATTTGCTCCTGGGACTCAAGGGACCTATAGGACGGAATGCATTTTGTTTTATTTTTCTATTTACTCCGGTAGGATTTTTTTGTGTAGATACCCACTTTATCTTTCTGTGTTCATTTAGGACGCATATTGCTTTTATTATTCTAATTCATAAAATCAAATTTTTTTTCTTTCATAATTACTTTTTATTATACCATTCACTCTTAAAATTTATATCACGTTTTTCTTCAGAATAAAGTTAAAGAAATGAACTGTGATTAATGCAATTATTTCATAACGAACTTTAACGCTTTCATTTTCTTTCAGATATTTTCTACGCATTTAGAAAGAATATCAAGAATAATTTCCAAAATAATATTCAAATATTTTTCGTTATTACGTATTTTGAGATTATAACTATTCGTTGATCGTATTTTGTGTCGATTCAACCTTTTTATTTAAAACATGCATTTGTATTTTATATATATTGAAACAAATAAAATAGCCCCCAGAATTATAACTAAAGTTTTCATTCATCCCAAAAATACAGAAATCTGCAAATAGTTAACCTCAACCTATTTGACTTCAAATTACATAATATATATATCTACATATAATTTATTACAAAAATCGGTCGACGTTTGTATTTCTCTTATGATAGAATTGTCTATAAAAATACAAATGTTTTTGTAAATCATATATGAATTCAAGTAAAATTCGGACAATATTTGGGATTGTTTTGAATTGATTTGCTTACAGAGAGCTATTGAATTTGGAAATTTGAGTATAAGAAGAGGTAATTGCAATGTATGGAAATTTTGATTAAACTTACACTAAATAAACACAGCTAGGATAGAACCAAAACTTTTTTTAGAATTCTAATGCAAATCTATTATACTTGATAGATACATTATTGCATAAACCACTTTAATTTATTTTTAATTGGCAAGTCAAATAAAAAATTATTTTACGAGGTTTTCTTTAATTGACAGTTTTGTTCAAAATAATTTTAAACGAATTCTTATATCGTTGATATTTTGAAAGTTTAAAATATAAAAATAACTAACTTTTCTCATATTGAAATCATTACTGAGAGAAAAACATTTCCTCTTTGTTTATAGATAATAAGTTCTAAAACAAAATTCAACTAATTTTTGGCTTTTCTAGAATGACGATCATGCGAATCTAAGTTTTTGAGCTATTGAACAAATAATTGAAATAATTACCTATTTTAGTCACCGTAGGTTTTAGATGAATAATCGGTAATAATACAAGTAGTTGTATAATTTATATATTTTAAAAACAACTGTAGCGGCTGTGGTGAGTAAATCTGAAGCTTTATTTCTAATTATTAATTGAAAAGAATTTAATAAAATATGTAAAAATCAAAACAATAAGAAGCTACTACAATTACCTGCCCATGGAAGCCTAGTCTGATTTTTTACTTAACACGTTGGATGTCTACGACGTAACATATACGCCAAGAGTATTTGCACAAAAGTGCCTGTGTCGTATACCGTATGTGAGATGAAAATGAGTTTATTATTCGTAGTATTACATTTACCACTTTGGTAATATTCTTACTGAAGTAAGGAAGCAACTAAGTAAGCGTTTAAAACTTACGAAAATGAATGTGGTTCAAAATTTGATACATGTATATTAAATAAAAATTGTAAAAATCGTAATAGAAACGAGTGCATAATAGGCATTACCACCTAAGTTGTATACTCTGCTCCTATAGAGTATAAGAGGAGTCACCTGTGAGTAATACGGAAGTACCACTTAATAAATTTTTTTATTACCTTTAAACGTTCTGTACACGAACCTAATTTAGTAATGAAAATTACAAGATTTTACGGTTCATTTCAAATCCCACATTCAAAGTTTGAACTAAAAAAATTAGAATTTGTGACGCCACTGGTTTTATTAGCTACCAAGAAATTATACAGATTAACCCCACTTTATTCTAACAGTGAAGAAAATGGCATGTATACATATGTGAGCATGTCTTTGGCAAAGCTTCCTAACCATAAATGGTACTTTCAAATTTGTCACTATCAATAAATTCTATACTAAATTGTAGTGGCAGTTGAGCCTTTGCTAAACACAGAATGGTCAATGATTGTCTGCTATGTTTTCTGAAGTTTTACTTCAGTTAATAAAAAAAATATTGCAGATGCAATATTTAGTGAGTAACATAAATAACTAATGCACTTAAGTACGTAAAATTTGCTTATTTTCAGCTTTTCCAAATAACTACACTAAATTAATTGCAACTATAAAATTTACATAGTTCTAAAACAAGCCATATTCGATCCTTCATAAGTTTCTGTTTTGTATTTTAAAACACAATTGGCAAATTGTACGAAGTCATTAGTTCACTAACATTATTAATCCACTAGACGTAAAGATGTATCAACTAATCGCAGACACCATCGATAACTGGCATTTCTGATATTATATCATTATATTCTTGACTTATAAAAAGAAAATTACAATTATATGCAGAGTGACATGTTTTTACCAGGTATTTAAATAACAATATCAATATATGTTTACTTAAAATCACGTTTTCACATATCTTAAAAGTTGATGTGGATTAATAGGAACAAATCGGATTGTACTCCCAATTAAATGCTTTTCTACAAGCAATTAATGGATTACACACAATTTTAAAAATTTTAAATTTTTTATCATTAGCTTGATTATGAATGAAATAAAAACAAAAATATTTTATTTATTCTGCCAAATATTTATGCCAAAAAGTAATAATAATGGATGACTATACAGCTAGTGTAGCTGTGAACGAAGGCAGTGGAGGCAATAATATTAATACCAAAGGAAGACGTCATAACGAAATGAATGAAGAAATGGTACTGGCTATGTTAAATAAAATTCTTCGTATATCATAAGACATATTGCACCTGAGTGCGGTTTGCACTATTTTCAAAATTTAAAGAAGCATAATTATAAATCCTACAAGTTTCACATCCACTAAGAACTTTTTCCACTGGATTTGGAATCTAGAAACGGTTTTTCGTGAGATTATGCAAGAGAAATCAAGTCGTCACCGGAACTTCATTTCATCCATTTGTTTTACAGATGAATACATTTTTACTTTAAATAATGAACCAGACGTTCAAAACACTCGTGCATGGGCCAAACAAAATACCCAATTAAGTGTTTGTGCAAAACCGAATATCCCCAAAACAGTAATATTTAGGTTGTAATTTTTAATAACAGAATAATAGGGCCATTTGCAATTGTGGGAAATTTGACTTCGGTAGCTATTTGGAACTTCTACAGAATAATGATGGTCCTGTCTTGGACGTTGCAGTTCGTCCAGATCCAGGATATCTGGTTCCAACAGGACGGGTGCCCGGCTCATTTTGAGTTAGGGAATATTTGGATTGGTCGAGGGGGGGGCGATAAATTGGCCCGCGAGATCTCTGGACCTAACCCCTTGTGATTTTTTTTTGTGGGCACCTTAGAAGTAAAATTTATTCTAAAAGACACATGAATCTAGATTCATTAAGGGAAGCAATAATTCAATAATGTAATTTAATTACTGAGAGACAGTAAGAGCTTCATTCTTCTTATGTTTATTCGCTCTTCTGTAACTATTGCACCCTGAAAAAGAAATGTACTATTAATACTAATGAATATGTTTGTTTAATTTTAACTAATACGTTAGATTGGTGGTTGAAGTTTATAAATTTATGAGAAACAGAAAGAAAAGTCACGGTTATTGCTACTAATCTACAAAAAAAATGTGTTTCAAAATAAGTGTGTTTTTTATTGCATTGTATTTTTTTATTTTTCTATATTCCTTGTATTTATACTACAATATAATATTATAATGAAGTTTGTTTTTCACGTTTTAGTGACGTCATTGGGCTTTATACTATACATGTTCATACGGTATATATCACCAATGATTTTTCCGCCAAAACAACGAAAAATAACTTTATTATGTCCTCATTATGAAAGATTAGCAACAAGAAAATTAATAGAGTAGTTTTAAGTTTTTCAAATTTGGCGATCAGTCTCATCACAAATGGACAGCCGACGTGTTAATTTTTAAAGCAGGGGATGGATAACACATACCTATGTTAGTAAGAAGAATTAAATTAAATTCTCTGATATTTTGGTAACATTTGCGCTATGCTCCTAAGAATTACGTTTGTTTACATTTTCCAGAACGTCACATGATGACAAAAAGCTAGATCAGGTTAAATAATTATTTCTTCATTTGATAAAATGAGTTTTTATAAAATCAAATAAATTTGGAAATCATCTCGTCTAACGTAAGGTCTACTGGTTCCATCCTCAAATATGGCAAATTAAATGAAAATTGTGCCTGCAAGTTTAGATTTTGGTTTAAGTAAATGGTATCACTTTATCACTTTAAAGCATAAATAAGTTCCAGTGGATTCAGAGTAGTATCGAGACATTTCTTCTAGGCGATATTTCAGGTTATTGTTAAAAGAAATTGGTCACAAAATTCTATGTGAAATACTCAAATATAGCAAAACAGATAAAAATTTTGTTTGCAAGTGTTTCTGCCTTTAACACCATGCCCATGTGCATGGGCTCTAATTTTGTTATTAAAAAGAAATTTATTCGACACAAAACGTTGAGTTGTTTGACGTAACCGTAACTACCGAGCAGTCTTGATTACATATTAATTAATTTTAGTAAAGGATTGTAAAACCCGTTTGAGAAAAACTCCGTCATTCAAAAATTCAGTTAATTAATCTTTCCCGGAAGATATTCACACATAATAATCTTTCCTCACAATTAGAACTTATTGTTCACGACCATCTGATTCCAGTCTGTTAGTGTTTCTCCCGACATATCCTAGGTGTCTTATCATGGAGTATCACTAATTTCAAAATATTTTATGACTTAAAGTAGTGCAATATCATTACATTTATGAAATAAATTTGTTTAAATATTATATGGAAATTATCAATTACACTATGCACCTTGTATTAATTTATTTAATCATAGTGGTTGCTCGACTTATTCAACTTCGTTTCGATTTCGGCTAAAAATGTAGTAGAAGTTGCATAATCAATGGCTGTTTGAGAGCAATAGGTTAGGCCATACTGCTAATAAGTCGGTTCCGCGATCGAATCCCGATTCGGATATTATTATGTTTGTACTACTCCTAAATGTTATAATGAATTTATCGTTTGGATACACTTTATTCACTGAAGAACATAATATAAAAATAAAAACAAAAGATTATAAAGCTTGGATGACAGGGAAAAGCAATCGTGCTTGTCCGTTTCACTTTAATATGCAAAACACTTATTCTAATTCAGAAAAATACGTTTCGTTGCACAGGTTGCCAAACAGAAAAATTTTCTTATAAATTTAACTTTTGAATTCATAACATTTTGCCCTCAAGCTAGTAGAACGCATTTTATTATTTTTTTCTACATTATTTTAATAAAACGGTTTTAGGCATTTTTTAAGAAAACAGGATGATATATTTTTGTGTTTAAAAAAGAATGAAATTTGATTTCGACAAAGCCTTGAGGTTTAAGGAACGTCAATGTCAGACATTACGTAGTTTATTTTTGTGCACACTTCATGCAAAATTAAAATTCCACAAATAAAACCTAATATTCAATTTGGACTAGTTTTGTTTTATAAAATTTTACTCCCTCCTTTTAGACACTTTATTGGATACCACATCTTCACGCAGGCCGTTATAAACTGGAAACACCGTATATTTAATTTATAGAGGTTTTTTGATTGATTTTCCGATTATAGCCACTGCTTTATGTAAGAATATCAAATTATTGCATAGTGTTAAAAACATATCAGGCAACCCTATTAATGCTTCACAGGGTTTATTTCAAAACAGCATTTTAGTGTAGGATCAGGTAATTGTAGGCAATTAATTGCCCTAGTTTGTATTATTTTAAATAATGAAAAATTAATGAATATTATTACCTTTAGACCTGAGTGATGTGATTATTCTTAATAAACAGTCTATTGCGCTATCTTTGTTAATTAATAATAGAGAACATTTAGACTTTGAAACTACTACGATAAAGAAATTTTTCTCTTAAAAGTATCAATATTTATTTTTATAATACACTTAACTATTGATACTTGATCATTTACAACTTGTCGTAATAAATATTTCATTTTAAGTATAAATATCAATACCGTTTAAATGCAGTAAAAATCTAGTTCATTAAAGTGTGATTACTTCCTCATTTGAGAACATACAAATCATTGTATCCCTTCATTATTTTTAATATTAAAATGAAATGAATATTGATGTCCCAAAGACAATATCATTGTATTAAGCCGTAAGCAGGAGATGTAATTCGAAGTAAGATACAAATTTTCTGTACGAGATTTTAGTATTTTGCAAGAAACCCCCAAACGAAGTAAACGCAAAAAAACGTAAACAGTGAATTTCGAACTGTGTTAAACTGATTATATCAAATTGAAGGGATAAAATGCAGATGTGTGCTGTCATTTTTATGTTACCAATTTCATCCTTCATCAGATTAGAGTGACGTTTTTGCTAGTAATTTGTACGTACTATAAGTGAACATTTCTGTTACCGCACAAAATAGTATTTTTAACACACAATGCTATAAACACAATTGCACACTCTCACTTCAGTTATTTGCCTTAACAAATTTACATTATGGATATTGGATTATCAAATTAATTAAATTGTAACGATAAAATTAAAGTGTAATAATTAGTTAATTAAAGTGCCACAGTAATCATATTTGCTTTGCACTTTAATTCTTGCAGATTTAAATGTTATTATAAGATTATGAAATAAGTTTGACATTAATTTGATATATGCATTTTTTTATCCTTATATGATATAAAATATACAATTAAAGTACTTACAGTATTGCTGCAAATGTCTAATAAAACATAGTTTATACCAAAATACTTCGTTTAAAAAAAGTTTACGAAAAAATAAATAATGGTTCAACAGTAATAAATTTTACTTCGACAATAATGGTCAAGAAATGGAGATTTCTCTTTTACAAGTGGTTGGTTGTATTGTAAGAAAGAGAAATTTAGTTTTTCTGTATAGAAATACCCTGTTATTGGAGAACATCACAAAAAATTTTAAACCATTTAAAGTAAATGGGCGTGAACTGAAATATTAAGTAAAAAATATACGGACATAAATTTTGTACTAATTATATGTGGCGTAAATGTGTTTATTCTTTAAATTTTCCTTTTGATCACAGTAACCAATCCTCTATTATTAGGTTTACAGTTATAATGGTTACCATATACCTATTCGCACGACGTACTAAAAGTTGATCCATTTTGTACTGGGTTTAATGCTTTAGAGTAAGGGACGTTCGCGCTATTAACGACCTACTAAATGTAAACAACGTTAAGACTTTAGTTGTTTAAGAACTTATTTTACTGTAACGGTTTCACTATACTAACTCCACCAAAAATAATAGATTCCTGAAAGTTTGTAAAAGAAAAGTTGTAGTAGAATGTATACTTCATATACGAGGGTTGTTTAAAGAAAATGAAATTTGACAGAACGTTTAAGTTATTATCCTCTAAGAAGATTACTTTTTTACCCAAATATATTCAAATCGTGTCTGAAGCAGTAGTTTCTTACTCTGATGTGCTTATTTGCAAAAACGTTATACAGTTGGTAACATGGTCACTTTCTTGCATTTGAAAATGGATATATTGTTTTTAGAATTCACTTTAGGCATATTAGGTTATAAGCTCATTAAATTGCTAACGATTATGAATAGAACAAAATGTAATATTTTCATTTATTAAGCATTTATTTTATTTGCGACATTTTAAGATGACATTCTTTAAAAATTCACGTGTCTTGCTTTGTGTGCAAATAATGTTTTATGAGAATAATTTCAGGTAACCAGTTAAGGGTCTAAATGTAAAAATGGTAATAACTGTTTGCTCTACAAAATCTACCTACATATTTTTAATAATTATTAATGATACGTGATTAAAATGTACCGTAAGGATACGTGCTCTAGGCTTCACTTTGCAGCTACATTTATGCTGCGTAACCCTTTTTTCTTGTTTTTGACTCGTTTGTCTAAATTAATATTAAGAACGTAATCGCATGTTTTATCGAATTAACAAAAAATAATTATGTTTATAAAGATTTGTACAGAAGCTTTAATTATGCATGTAAACGGGTACTGTTACTTCTTTAGTGGTGCTTGTTTTTTCTATTATTTACGCCTCACTTTTGAAGTATTTTTTCTGATTTGGTAATGACTGTACTCACTTTTTTCAATAATTTTTCGAAATATAAACGCTATACAGTATGTCCCAAAAGTTTGGAAACGCTCAATTATCTCAGTTATTTGTAAAGTGACATAGATGAAAATTGGGGAGTTTACATTGGCAATCATGCTCTATCCAATACATATTCAGCGATGCAGTGTTGCGCTTCTACTAAAAATTAAAAGCAACTTTGATAATTCAAACGGAACACCATGTATATTATTCAATTTTTTAATACCCGGTATAAATCTAAATACACCTTATGTGTAAAGTCCTATACCTATCTTCAACTATTTACGAAATAATTGACAGACCATTTCGATACTTTAACAGGCTGTAAAATCTAAACCTTAAGAGATCAAGAAAAACAGTTTACACATTCCTATCTTCTAACAATGAATTTATTAAAAATTAAAAAAAAAGAAAATAGGTGATATCCACTTTTGTTACATTAGAAATGAATACCATGGAAACGCGTCATACTTGACAGACGTAAAATGTAGAATTAGATATTGTCAATCCCATCCGTTTTGCTTTTTAATAATGGCTAATTTAAATGAACGAGAACAAATCATACTGCTTATGATGCGTGGTTAGGGAGATCGTGTGAAGTCCTATGAAGAGGTGGTGGATTTATTCAATAATGATTTTCCAAATCGTCCCCAAATTGCAAAATCAACGGTACAGAAAACAGTTAGAAGATTTGAGGACGACCCAAAACAGCAAGTGGGGAAATATGCTTGAACACATTACTCACATTTATTGAGAATCGTCATAGTTCCCTGCGGAAGTCAGTAGCTGCTATCGATATGTCGTTTATCAGTGTCAAGAATACTGGAGGAAAATAAATTTCACCCCGAAGTGGAACGAGAATAATGATTTCTTCAATAACATTGTGTTTTCTGGTGAAGCGACATTTATTCTAAATGGAGATGTGAATCGTCATAATTGTAGGTACTGGTCAGATCAAAATCTGCATTGGATGAGAGAAGCGCATTCCCAGTACCCTCAGCAAATAAATGTTTGGGCAGGGTTGTATGGAACTCGCACTATAAGGCCATTTTTCATAGAAGGGAATTTAACAGCTGATTTGGATATGCTTCAAAATTTAATCGTTCCTGAAATTCAACGTTTGTCTTGCCCAAACTATCAAAGTATATGGTTTTAGCAGGATGGAGCTTCTCCCCACTATGCTCGTATAGTGCGGGAATATTTGAATACAACTTCTCCTAACAGATGCATCGGCATGAAAAACTAAGATAGGAATGTGCAAACCGTTTTTCTTGATCTCTTAAGGTTTAGATTTTACAGCCTGTCAACGTGTCGAAATGGTCTGTGGATTATTTCGTAAATTGTTGAAGATAGGTATAGGACTTCCTACATAAGTTGTATTTAGATTTATTCCGGGCATTAAAAAGTTGAATAATATACATGGTGTTCCGTTTCAATTATCAAAGTTGCTTTTAACTTGTAGTAGAAGCGGTAACACTGCATCACTGAAAATATTTTTGTTGGATAGAGAGTGATTGTTAATGTAAACTCCCCAATTTTCATCTACGTCACTTTACAAATCACTGAGATAATTGAGCGTTTCCAAACTTTTGGGACACACTGTATATTCGTAAGTAAAAAGAATAGGATATTTCTACATTAATAACTCTGTCGAGAACCAGAAAATAAAATAAAAACGTTTGAATATAAGCTGCCATAGGTAAATTTATATTAATTTTTGTTTATCATAACCTCCGTATGTTTTCGCCGAAGTTGCCCTTCTACGTTTCGATTCCATTTTTCAAAGCCGTTTTCAAGAGTTTTCAGAATTATTGTTAAAATGTCACTCCCGAATTGACGCAGAAAAACATGCACAAGGTATAGTGACTATAGTGGGTCACTATTTATGACCTACGCGCACAACTTCGAGTAAGGACCAACTCATAGATTAGAAAGTTGATCAACAGAAGCTATTATATTTCGTATAAGTAATTGGTTTAGAAATAGTAGGTAGTCGTTATTTTTATTTGTATTGAGAAGGTTTCCCTATTTATATTTCTTTCTTGGTGGATTTTTTTTTTTTTTTGTAAAGCAACCAGTTTTGTTTTTTCGGTGTCAATGCCATACGCAGTTTCTACTTTACGTGTTGATTTTGAACAGGATATTACCTTTTTTTGATTAATCGTTAATATGTGTTCTTGGGCTCCGATAGATATTTTTCGATTTACAGAGATTGCGTTAGCTCTTACATTAGACAAATGTGTCAAACTCTTCAATGTTTGTCCAAAGTAAGTTGGTGATATCGAAGCTCCTTTCACTTGTTTAAGTTTGTTTCCCATGTTAGTACTACAGCAAACAAAAACATTTTACAAAATGTGTTCTAAGCAATGTTTTACCAAGTTACTTAAACAAAATCAATGGATATTATAAACCTGACAAAACATTGCTTAAGAATGGAACGGAAAATTAGGGCTCGGTACACATAAAAATAACTCATGCAATCGTTATAACCGAACTCATTGTAAGGTCAACGTATACAATCCGTAAAAGATACAAAACCTTGGAACAAATAACGGGACAACCAAATATGGGAAGTCATCGAGAAATAGAAACGACTGCTCAAGCTCAACAATAGAGATCACTCCCGGAGCCTTTCAAACACGTGAGATTTGTTAATATATACAAGTAAACATCAGAGAGTAGCAGAAAATACCCAAAAATGACCAGAGAATTGGTTTATATTTTAGTGGGATAATTAGATATAATTAAATACATCCCAATAAAATTACTTGTGATATTTTATACTAATCTGCTGTAGAGAATTTTTAGTTATCATATACATATATTTTATAGACTTTCAGAAAATTTTCAAAACGAAAGGTATACTATTTTTTATTATTTAGAAAGAATAAACAAACAAGGTGACAAACATATCCAACCCTTTTTAAATCAATTCGTTATACTGTTATTGTTTCCATGTCAAAAAAACGTTAAAGTACCCTTAAATATTATTCATATTAAAAGAGTACACTAAAAGTGTACCACGAACGTTAACTTAATATGATTGGCTTGTGGCACGAATGGCAAAACTATGAGCGTTCACAAGACACGTCAGTTGTGTGCAGAAAAAACTGGGACACTCTAAGTTTTAGTTGTGTAAATTGTGGTGTGAAATAAAAACGCCTGTCAAACTGACATGTCTAAAATCTTTGTTAATTTGAAGGTTGTAATAATGCCGCAACTTAATCAAATGATAGGCATGCTAATGTCAATGTCAGTTGAAGAAATCAATTTCATGCTAAGCCAAATTCTGAACTATAGACGTAGAGTGCCTGGATTAATCGTACCAGTTTTTTTTTTGTTCGCCACTGTACATTACAGCAGGGCTTTGTAACACCCGTTCTGAATACTTTTCTCTATTTCGGGTCTTCTGTTTTTTTTTTTACAAACGTAAAACTTCAGTTTCGTTAGTTGGTAGTATTGTAAAAATACACTAACAAAAATATTATTAATATATAACCTAAAACATGCACTAGGGCAGCCGATATTGCCAATTACAACGCATCCTAAGTTTCCATTTTCGGTGTTAGAAAATCCTTTGTTGAACTTTTGATGAAAAGGGTTGTACATTGAAACACCCAGATAGAAAAAATATTTATAAATAGTTTTTGATGTAGTACCAATATACATTGAATTGATGAAAAATGTATGCATTGGATCCATCGTGATGCTGGTAGTTAGTTCTGAAGGTAATATTCATCGAATGCGAATACGCAGATGCACAGACAAAAATTTATGTATTTTGGCCTATACAGAGCTCAACCAGCATATGATCTTAAGATACATTTCTTATCACTTGGTATTATACCATGCAACTATGAAAATGTAATAAAACAGCATTGGTAGCTACTTTTATTTTTTACGTATAGTAATTTCCACATTATATTTATTAACTCAAGAGTTCATGCATACCGCGTTCTGTTGTGCTACTGGAAAGCGACTTAGATAATATGAAAATGTAATCTTTCACCATTATTACACATATTAAAACACTCATCTTCTTTGGGTTTTTATATGGTGTATTTGTATATTTAAGTTATACAATCTAAACGTTTCGATAACACTTACAGTTATCGCCGTCAGTAGTAAAATTGTTAAAGATGTTGAAAGATAATATGACTACTGACGAAGATAACTGTAAGTGTTATCGAAACGTTTAGATTGTATAACTTAAATATGCAAATACACCATATAAAAAATAAGTATTTTAATATGTGTAATAATGCTGATATGTTTGACAAAATGGTTTGCCCTTTTTACTTGTTAAACAAGGAACAAGAAAATAAATGATTTCCTAAAATGATGATTGCGAATACCTAAGTAAGCAGTATCCTTTGTGGAAAAGAACAGGAAGTATATTTTCCTAGCCTGCTACATCCCCAGGGCTAATTTTGTTAGACGGAGAAGAATACGAACTAATTTTCGCCGCTCGATCCTTCGTAAGCTGCAGGATAGAATACCGAATACAGTTAATTTTCTACGTATAGCAGAAGTGAGACAGGGGTTCTACCCCCAGCGCTATATACTTCGGCTATATATTCAAGATGGTGAGAAACAATTCGAGTATCGGGGAAAACATTAAGAACAATTTATTATAAATTTGTTTTATGTTCTAACCTTCTTCATATTTTTGAATTGTAATATGTATATATATATATATATATATATATATATATATATATATATATATATATATATATATATATATATATATATATATATATCAACAGGCTAAGTAAAATAATGCGACATAATTTATTAATGAGAAGGAGTTGAGAGGATTTAATAATAATGGATCTTGAAAAGGATTTAAGGCAAATTAAATATAAGGAGAAGCCTGTAGCCTTCACTGCTATCACGACACAAGAACTTTGAACTGAAGGCCCAAAAATTAAAAGCCGGCAACTTCTGCTGAACTTCTGAAGAAATTAGACCATGAGAAGAAAAAGTTAAAATTGGTCCCAATTTATGAGTTTACAATAAAGGATTCCATGGGGAAGGTTTTGTGTTTTTTATTCATATATTTGATTTCTCCACACCATTTTCAGTAGGTACTTAGTTTGGTAACAATATGGACTCATTTAATTTTTTTATTTATTGTTAGTTAGTAGCCTACAAAGAATTTTCATACGAGTTTCATGTTTGTATCATATAACCATCATACTGCTATAGTTGTTAGAGATTTAACGTTTTTGAGGCGTATGGATTGTGTATCTAGTGTTAGTACTACAGCAAACAAAAACATTTTACAAAATTTTATATTATTTAGCTAGATGACTATAAACCATAAAATAAAAAAAATAATCCCAAGGAATAATAAAGAAAGTTTATAATAATAGCTCTAACAAGCTTACGATACTTAAACTACTGATTTTTAAATTAGTCTGGTATTACATAGCGTACAGGGCTTCTGGTTTTAGATAGATGATGCGTTGCACATTAATCTGGGTATGTGTATAACGAACTGGGCACAGAAGTCGGCGGATTGGCCGCAATGGCAAAGTAGATTCTTTATATATAATAAAAGCAATACTTAATCGAAAGGGACCTAAATGAATAAAATTTGAACTTCGAAACCGTAACATCGTTTTCATTGGGACAAAAATTGTCAGGATACATCTGCCCCATTTTTGAATTACGCTCTGATGAAGCACCGGAAATTGAATTTGCAATCTTCTTTTACTTTTTATGGAGTCTTTAACGTACCATACGGCAATCGCACCTGCTCATCTCTCAAAAATAGCCGACAACGGATAACAGCATATATGGCATAAAATCTTATATAATCTGGATTCGCAACGGTAAAAGTGCGGTTTATGTCTATTTTTGTAAACCTTATATTTCCCAAAGCTACCTAAACAGACACCAATAAATTATATAGGAAACTTTGTTTATATAGGGTGTCTCAACTAAGATTTGCTACCTCCGAAACATTAACAAAATCATTTCTGGTACAATTTTGATATGAACGGAAACCAAATTTTACTTAACCTTCTAGTCTCATTTTCCTGAATAAGATGACCTGGTAGTTTTTTTTTACTCAATCCTCTAAGCATCACTTACGTTATTTTGTTTCAAAGTATGTATTCTTCGAAATATCTATACATAAATAAAATAATAAATAACACGTATATGAATAAAATCATTTATTATTTCAGGAACTTCTCGTCTATCGTGAATAAAATTTGACTTAAATGTCTTAGCATAAACGTCTCAAACGCAGTTAGTTGCCGTGCAACTGTGGCAATGGCTTACAACATAGCAGTCAGCTGAGTAGATATAAACGCACTATCAAAACAACAACAATGCAACAGTTGCTGCTACTCTTTTCAACGAGCATCACGTGAAACAGAATGTATTACATGAATTCCGAAATCTGAGGAATCTATAACCATAAAAACGCGAGCGAGACGTCTCATGTTGGATCACAGACGAACATGAACAACGAATTCAATTTTATATTATTTTCGCTAATCGCTTGATTAATTATCCTGGTTTGGGGTACAATACTATCTCTGATGAAAGTTGTAGTGAACCGACACAATTGTCATTATTGGAGTGATACTAATTCTAGGTAATTGCACTATTGGGTCAATGTTTATCCACGAAATCACCGAGCTGGTAGCTTAGTGGTGACACGACCGGCTTAGCATTCGGGAGGTAATGGGTTCGATTCCCGTTACCGTCTACCTTGTATGAGGTTTTTTCAGGGCGTTTCATGTAGCGGCATGGTCACTGCGTATATGCGCACAATGTGCGGCTACTTAGTCGAATGCTGAGGTAGTATTTTCCCCCTCAGAACCCTAACTCCGTTCCTTCCGATCCTATGCTGACTACACCCACCCTTAATCCCACCATGCATATATACGTAATGTATGTATGCTGGGAATCCATGATTGTGGCTGAAGGAGCTCGGAAAGCGCGAGCAGCCCGCCCTCCCCCTTGGGGAGAGAATGAAATACGTAGCCCTTTCCTTTTCTTGTCGACGAAATCTTGAATGGCGCGGCTTAGTCATTGAGTAGTAGTTGAAGAAGATGAAATTCTTCATATGAACCAGATTCCTTGACTTCACACCTTTGGATTTATTGAAGAGTTACTTTAAATCCAAAGTTTATGCAATTTATTTATAGATACTCGAAACATACAGCTGTTAAAACGACTGTTTTTATACATTTATGTGTTATTCCAATTAAATAAGTGTTCCTAATCAACGAGTTACGCTGTTCACAGTAAAATTGATGTATTCGGGCATTATCGTGTTGATTTTCCTGAGTTGAATTTAGAAGGGGGTGCAAGTTTTAGTTGAAACAATTTGTACTTACCTTCAACAGCGAATAACTTTCGTGGCAAGTATTTCCCAAAGATCTAGAGCTGTGTTAACGCTTTCTTCATTTTGGCTGTATAACGTATAACATTTTTGTTTAAGAATAGGACCAATTTTAAATGTCGTCTTATTTTCATAACTTTTTACCTTCCATTCTACATATAAGTATGTAGGTATAGAAGGTTACGCAATCGGCTTTTTTCGCTAACTTAAATCGACTGATTACCTCATTTTACAACCGTTAGCAAACTTTCGCCAAGATAGGTGCACAATATCACGTACGTACTTGAAATTTCGTATGTACGCTTATTTTCATTTCTAAAGGAGCTGATTATTTAGGGAGAAATTCAACGGCGGAGAGGGTGGGTTTATTAGGAGCAGTTTTTTGGTTTTTATGAAATGTTTCTGAAACAGCTGTGTATTTCGAAAGAATAAAAATAGATATGAATCTTACACATATCTAAGGTAGAACTGAAGTGTTAGTTCAATTTTTTGAATAACGATTAATTTTATATGAAAATGTGTAGACATATTTTTAAAAGAAAATTTAATTTTACATCTCTTTTCTTTATAAAGTTTCTTAAACAAGTATAAAATTAATTAAATGCGATTGAAAATGATTAAACTGTATTATAGATGTTTTATAAAAGCGGGCTGCTTTGGAATTTTTTTAAAGTTAGCATCTATATGTCTAGTAACCTCTATCTCACATTGTTTTTGTTTATGGAATGGAAAAAATATTATTAAAATTATTTCATTCCTTTTAATTTCCTCGTTGTAGGTTGGAAGGTCGCGTGTTGTCCCAAACCCCATATTCTTATGTTGAAAATAAACTTGATCATCATTAATCGTAATCTTCAATAATAATAATAATAATAATAATAATAACGATAATGGTAATAATAATAAAATTTATTATCCATTAACCATTATGTACAAGAACTAAACCATATTAGTTTTCGACTGCTTAAAAACGAAATTTCTCGCTGTTCAACTTATCAAAGTAAGTGTAGCAAGTATTACGAAATTGTTTCTTTGCTTCACGTAAGTAGTAACACAATTATTCATTTGTCTAATAAAGCAAGTATTACTTATAGTCATGTTTGTTAATAAACATAAAATATGTACAGGTGTGAAGTATCAATTCTTAAAATATGTTGTAATATACCGTGTGAGCGCTGGATACAGAGCTTTATATTTCCTGTTACACTAAAAACTATGAAGCACACAGTAACTACACAAAACAGTTGAAAAATTACTACTTTGGAAATTTTTGAATTACAAACCTTGCTATAACACAAAATATATTCTGAAGCTTAACGAAAAGAAAAGTTATATTAGTTTCCACATATTATATTATTAGAACCGATGTGAAAGTAACGTTTTATTGAATTTTCACTAATGTATAATATCTGTGCAAATTACGACTAGTTTCAATTTTTACCTTAACATTGATGTGTGTGATTGTTTTTCATTTGGCTTATTTTAAATTGAAGCCAGTTATTTTTTAATCGGAAATTATATACAGATTCCAAAAGCAGTGAATTAAAGTTTATAGACTACTGGAAAACAGTTGAAGCGTATATAATCTAAATGACTACTTTATCAAAGTTTTTTTATAACTTATATAATTCTCAATTCATGTAAGCCCGGTTTAAAAGGTATTGCCAGTAGCGTGAATTAAAATCGTTTAACCTTCATATGTGAAATAGCAGTATAAGTGAATTAGTTAAAAAAATAACGAGTGAGTAGGACATTTCATTTTATTATATGTATAAAGAGCACGTTATTTGTTTGGCGTCATTATTATTTTAATGAAAAATAAGTACCTAGAGAATTTGTTAAAAATGTTGACTATACTCAGAAGATCGATACCGTTCAGCATGCATATTGTGACTGCAAGTAAAGTACGTAATAAGTCTTGATTGAGAACTTATTGATCACTCGTATATTACAGATTTCACATAATTTGTTATGAGAAATTTTTTTACAGATTCTCTTATAATGATTATCTTATATTTCTCTAAATAAACCAAATTTGGCGTCTCATTAATGCACCCCATGTAAAGGTAAGTACCAAACTCATAACTATATAATGTTAAATTTAAGTTTCTTTGTTTTTGAAAGTAACACTACTTTAAAATCTCAATTCCTGTTCCGTTTACGGTTTATAACAAATAAGAGTAAACGATATATAAATATATATACAGGGTGGGCCACCACCAACGCGTCGGTCTCTAGCACCCAAACGACTGAATTTTTTCAAAATCTGTTTGGGCGAGAATATGTAAGCCTTCTAGGACTACAATCTAAAATTAGTTTGATTTATACAGGGTGATCTACAAAATTGTTACTTATCAAAGTTATATTATTTTAAATGGAATACCCTCCTTTTTAATTTTTTTTTGAAATAAGGTGTAAAAATAAGGTAGACTTTCATTAGAGTTCCCTATACCTAAACCTTACAGTTTCCGAAATATTTAACATTTTTTGAAAATGTTGGGTTGTCAAAAAATTCAAATATTTCTCGATTCAGAAAAGATGAGACAATCTAATCTAGGTCATCGTAATAAGTATATTTGGAAGTACGTATTCTGTTGTTTATTGTTTCAAATCATAATTTATAAAATACAAAGAATAATGCGTAAAGTTAACAAACCTCAAAGTTAAATATCTTTATTATTTTAAATACAACGCCCAAGAAATTTTTATCGGAATGGAATAGTCTTTTGACAATAGTTCGAATTGTATTAGGGTTCCCTATACCTAACTTCAATACTTTTCGAGAAATTAGTGTATTTGTTACATTTTTAGAAATTACGCTATTAACTCATGTCGATCAGTTAGAATTCTTTGATTTACAAAGGTTACAAATGTGTTAAAAGGTTTTTGGTTTATTAAGGTTATCAAGGTTATACGGTTGCTGGTCTTGAAAAAGATCGTTTTACATTATGCACCGAGAGCCTACTGCTGGATTTGTCACAACAGTAAATGTTCAAACTGATGACCGTCTTCTTGAATGCATAGTCTAATTCTTTCTTCCAAATTTTGTCTGACTTTTCTTAACATATCTGGAGTAATTGTGTCCACCGCATTTCTAATTCTCTCTTTCATATTGTCTGCAGTAGTAGCAGGAATATTGTAAACAATATTTTTAATATATCCCCATAAAAATTAATCCATTGGAGTAAGACAAGGCGATCTTGGTGGCCAATGACATGGTCCGTTCCTTCCAATCCATTTATTAACAAATTTCCTAGTTAAATAATTTTTAACTCTACGATCAAAGTGTGCCGGGAATATGTGGCTACAATTACATATTGTAGCCACATATTCCCTCTAGTGTTCAACGGAACGTTTTCGAAAAGTGTCCAAAAGTCTCGCTTTAAAAATCTCAAAAATTTTCTACCATTTAAATGACCATTGAAAAAGTATGGTCCAATTACCTGATCTCCAATAATTCCTGCCCATACGTTTATGCTCCAACGATTTTGGCGGTCAACAGTATTAAAAGCATGCCTATTCTCGGTATCATAATAGTGAAAATTATGTCTATTTACCAAACCGTTGTTGTGAAATGTTGATTCATCAGTAAACAAAACGAAATTTAAAAAATCCTGTTGATCCCCTATTTTTTCAATTGCCCACTAACAGAAATCTATTCGTTGTTGAAAGTCATTGCCATACAAATTTTGATGAATTTCTATGTGATAAGCATGAAATTTGTGTTTTTTGAGAACTCTTCTCACACTTCCTCTACTTAAATCTGTTTGTCTAGCAATTACTCTAGTACTAGTTTGGGAATTTTCAGCGATAGATCCTAATGCTAAAAACTCACTATCTTCATTGCCAATTACCGGTTTACTTTTATTAGGTTTTGGATAGGCAGTGTTACCTGTGGCTCGAAATGTTGGTAAAAGCCTTTCAAAAGCTCTCGTATCAGGATGGTTGCGATCAGGGTACTTTTGGGCATAAACCCTGGAAGCCAAAAGACAATTTTCATGGCATTCTCCTATGGTCAACACCATATCCACTCTTTCTTGCACTGAATATTTCATTGTAATGAAAAAATCATCAGTAGTTATAAACACTGTCGTATTTTGAAATACGTCAATATGACAGAAATGTTTATAAATCAAAGAATTCTAACTGATCGACATGAGTTAAAGGCGTAATTTCTAAAGATTTAACAAATACACTAATTTCTCGAAAAGTATTGAAGTAAGGTATAGGGAACCCTAATACATTTCGAACTATTGTCAAAAGACTATTCCATTCCGATAAAAATTTCTTAGGCGTTGTATTTAAAATAACAAAGATATTTAACTTTGAAGTTGTTAACTTTACGTGTTATTCTTTGTATTTTATAAATTATGATTTAAAACAATAAACAACAGAATACGTACTTCCAAATATCCTTATTACGATGACCTAGATTAGATTGTCTCATCTTTTCTGAATCGAAAAATACTTGAATTTTTTGAAAAACCCAACATTTTCAAAAAATGTAAACTCTAATGAAAGTCTACCTTATTTTTACACCTTATTTAAAAAAAAAAATTAAAAAGGAGGGTATTCCATTTAAAATAATATAGCTTTGATAAGTAACAAGTTTGTAGATCACCCTGTATAAATCAAACTAATTTTAGATTGTAGTCCTAGAAGGCTTACATATTCTCGCCCAAACAGATTTTGAAAAAATTCAGTCGTTTGGGTGCTAGAGACCGACGCGTTGGTGGTGGCCCACCCTGTATATATATTTATATATCTTTTAATAAAAATAAAATATCTCTTGGTTCATATACCGGGTGTTTCGGCAAGAATACACGTTACTTCAGGACATGACATCTAATCATTTTAACATAGAACTTTCATATAAACTTAAATTCAATAGTGCTTCGTTTTCGGGGTACAGGGTGTCATAGTCATCAAAAAAAGTTGATTTTTGAAATATCTCCAAAACCAAAAAGCTATGTTTCTCATTCTTGGTATAATAAATAGACATATAAAGTACATTGGTTTTAGCTTATTAATACGTTTTTATTATGTATAGTGGCGTAGCACACACAACGGGTAGTGCAACCTTTTAATCCCAAATTTCTACACCAATGGAGTAAATTGGATTTTCTTATTAAAATATTAAATCTGGACGTTTTTGAGATAAAAAAGATATACTTTGTCTAAATCGATAACTTTAACAGTTTCTAACATATTTACATTTTTAGGTATTTATTATCAACTGCTTAGGCATGTTATTATTATTCTGTAGTATTTGGGAAACAATATCAAAACGTGAAAATCAGCGTTTCGGGAAGAATACACGTAACTTTAGGAATCATTTTAACACAAATCTTTCATATAAGCGTAAGTCCAATAGTGCTTCATTTTCGAGGTACAGGGTGTCAAAGTTAATAACCTGTCTAAGCAGTTGATAATAAATACCTAAAAATGCAAATATCTTAAGTGTTAAAGTTATCGATTTAGACAAAGTATACCTTTTTTATTTTGGAGTTTTAGTAAAAATTCAATTTACTCCATTAGTGTAGAAATTAGGGATTAAAAGGTTGCACTAGCCCTTGCGTTCTACGCCACTGTACATAATAGAAACGTATTAATAAGCTAAAACCAATGTACTTTACAGTGGTGTGAAAAAGTTCTGAATCACCCACGAAAATAAGACAAATTGTTTAAACTAATTTTTTTTAAATATTTTTCGTTTAAACATTGAAAGTATAATAGAGGTACTTGATTGATATACATATAATATTTATTTAAAAACAAAAATTGGTACATCATCTACAACAATACGATCTTACATCAAGACAATTATTTTAATACACACTATCTAATTTCAAATTTGTTTAATACTTAACAGGCCATCCTTTATTTTTAATAACTAATTCACACCTTTTTGGCATAGAGCTTTTGTAATTCCTCTTTCGTAATACAGTGGTACCAGGCATCAATTAGTGTTTCAATTAATTTCACTTTTTTTGTGGGGTTTCTTGAAATAATGTTAGAAATTCTATTGGATTTAGATCTGGGGATTGTGCTGGCCAGTCCTTTAACTTTATTGATCGGTATCCAAGATTGAACGATCTTTGCTCTGTGGTAATGAGAATTATCATCTTTAAAAATAAAGGTTTTGTCAGGAAATAACTATTTTCCATAAGGTAGCATCCTCTCCTGTAGAACATCATTGTATTCGCCAGATACAACATGCAGTCTACCAACACCTTTAGCAGTCAGGCAGCCCCATACCACGACAGAGGTCGGATGTTTAATTGTTGGCAGAACACCCTGTCGTGAAAATTCTTCTCCAGTCAGAATGTATTTCCATGATTTGTTTATGTTAAATGTAGATTCACCACTAAATAATACATTCGGCCATTGTTCTGGGGTCCGCTTGTGACGATCCTTTGCTCATCTCAAACGACGGAACCTTTGATTTTCTGATAGTAAAGGTTTCTTCCGCGCTTTGCCACACCTAAGTCCAGATGTAAGAAGTAAGTCTCCGTCTTTTAGTCAAATCTGTCGAATTAAGACTTCTGTCTGCCAAACTCGTCCTGCGCAATACACAGTCTTGTCTCACTGGTGTTTTTTCTGGACGGCCACTGCGGGGTTTATCTTCAATTTTTTCTATTTAAGAGTATTTTTTGATCACTCTAACAACCGTTGATTGATTCCACTGCACTTTTATAACTATTTCACGACTGGAAGCGCCTTGTTTATGATGAAAAATTATTTCAAATCGTTTTTCATCCGATAATTTCTTTTCGAATTGCATTTTGACACTGAAGAACAACCAAAATGAAACTGAATAATCTATAGTATCTGAAGGTGTGTTATATACTTATGGCATAATGAGTATGCTTGCTAATTATGCTTTCATGTTAAATGCATTTTTATCACTCCATTAGAAGCAAATAGTTGGTTATCGATTATAAGACAGAACTTACCTTAATTGAATTTCTATGAAGTTCTAAGTACCTAATTGAGAGATCAGTCATTAAATATTTAGAAGTTTAGGCCAAAGCCTATGCCAAAAATGTGCCTAAATTTAAAGTATTAATTATGTTCTTGGGTGATGCAGAACTTTTTGACACCACTGCCTTTTTTCGTTTTGGAAATATTTCAAACAGCAACTTTTTTTTGTAACTTTGAAACCTTGTATCTCGAAAACAAAGCACTATTGGACTTATATTTATATTAACCTTTTGTGTTAAAATGATTAAATCTATCATCTCCTGAAGTTGCGTGTGTTCTTCCCGAAACACCCGGTATATTAGGTAACTATTATTCAATACAATACTGAATTATTTATTCATTACTACTAAAATGAAGTTATATTTCAGTAATTTTATGTAAAAGTTATATAAAAATGGAAGATAAGAATAATATGACAAATTTTGACAAATGATAAATCAAAAATTAATTTAACTTTAATTTAATTTAGTTAATTAATTACTGCTACTTTTCGAGAAAAAACAAAGAAATCCAACTTATCTATAGGTACTGAACAGCTCAAATCAATTTGAACTTTTACGCAGTGTCAAAAAAATATATTGGAATTTCATTAGCCATTAAAACAGCTTATAATGAGCTAATCATAACTTTTTGTTTGTTCTTTCACTAAAACTTTAATAGAAAAACAATTTTGAAAATCCCACTGCTTCTAACTAAACCATAATAATTGCTTGCACGTAGACTAAGAAAATTATTTAAACAAATTTAAATTGAACTTGAGAGTCTTGCAACATTGTTTTTCTGAATTTAGAAAAAGGTACAGGATAATTAATTTAATTATTAATTTTTTTTAGTAGAATATTTGTTGAGAATAATTTATAAATAAACTATTGTATAAATATGATGTTTTTAGTAATGATACGTTTGCAAATAAGAAAATAAATATCATATGCATTTATTTTATTCTGAGACGAGCACTCGTGGTCCTATTGAAAAAAATTCAATATGATATTTCAAATTACGAAGAATATTTGAGATTGATTCTGCAATTCTACAAACAAATTTACAATATTATTTGGTTGAGAGCGAGGAGTGTGAATAATATTCTGATGCAGATTGGTTGGCCCATATAGCACGCAGTCTGTCGCAGCAATAACACTTAAATACCATATGAATGAAAAAATTCATACCTTCCAACCTACATATACATATGTAGGTATAGAAGGTTATGCAATCGTCTTTTTTTTCACTATCGCTAAATTGACGTATTGGCTCATTTTACAACTTTTGGCCAAGGTTCGCCAAGATCGGCCATCATGTCTATATGTCTGTGTGTGTGTGTGTGTGTGTGTGTGTGTGTGTGTGTGTGTGTGTGTGTGCGTGCGTGCGTGCGTGCGTGCGTGCGTGCGTGCGTGCGTGCGTGAGTGCCTGCGTGCGTGCGTGCGTGCGTGCGTGCGTGCGTGCGCGTGTGTGTATGGATGAATGTTGGTATCCACGATAACTCCAGAACGAAAATACCTACGTACTTAAAATTTTATATTTAAGCTTATTTTCACTTAGCTTAGAGCTGATTAGATTTTGGGAGAAATCCAGCGGCGGAGAGGGGGTTTATTAGGGGTAGTTTTTGGTTTTTATCAAATATTTCTAAAACAGTTACATATTTAAAAGATATAAAAATACCTGGATATAGATTAATTATGTTATATGCAATACAATAAAAAAAATCCTAAGGTAGAATTTAAGCGTTAGTTCACATTTTTTCATTATCGGAATAACGCTTAATTTTATAAGAAAAAGTGTAGATGTATTTTTTAAAGAAAATTTAATTTTACATACATTTCCTTTATAACGTATTTTAATGTAAAGCGTAATAAATGTAAAAATTAAACAAATATGATTGAAAATGCTAAAGCTGTATTATCGATATTTTTATAGAAGCGGGCGCCTTTGGAATTTTTTTTACGTTGACACGTATTTATGTCTATGAATATCTGACATGAAGCTTTAAGTCTAACATCGATTACTGTTTTTGTTTTTACAATATTTTCGTTATGAACGTATAAAATAGTATATTAGGTATCTAGAACAGTAAGGACATTTTACCGATCGAAGACAATTGTTTGTAGGAGGGGCGAATATGTGCAAATGCTTATTAGTCTCGTTATATCAAGTTGTCTTAATGTAAAAATTTGTATTTCGTTGCTATAACAATTTGTAAATAACTGCAGCCATTACAATTACATTGAAAACTAGAATGAATATTTTAAGTGAATCTGAAAATGAAATTGATGAAGTTGAAGAAGATTGGATAGTTGGAGGTACGGCTGTCATTCCGGAAAAATCTAAGGAACGCTATGAAAAAACATACAACATTTTTAAAGACGGGTTAACGCAGAAAAGTATCAGTATTTGTGAAAATTTCTCTTGGTGTACTTTGTCAGAAGAAATGAAAAACTACAAGCTCCAGGAAGTGTGTGGGCTGAATACTCGATGTTAAAATCGACTATTTTTCTTCACGATTCCATTGATATTTCAAAGTTTTTACATTAATGGCTTTCTTAAAGAAAAAGAATGTAGGACGTCGACCAAAAAGCCAGTGTTTTTACGGAAGAAAACTTTACTAAGTTTTTACTTGAAGCTGCAGACAAAAAATGTCTTGCGCACAAGGTAGTAGGTTACATATTAAAGTAAAGATACATTAGTAAATTATTATATTTTTTATTGTTAGGAATGGTATTAGGAATAGCTGGTTCATGCAGGCGAGAAGAGTTATGTGATATAACAATAGAAGGCTGAGGAACGTGATGGATTAATCATTGTAAAAATACCCCAAACGAAGACAAATATTCAGCGATCATTTGGCCTTGTAAAATTGCTGAATATTTAAAATCAAATAATCCTGCTGTTTACACGGGTCACTCATTTCGTCGAAGTTCTGCTACATTATTAGCCAACAAAGGTGAAGGTATTCTTGTACTGAGAAGGCACAGAGGGTGGAAGTCTTCTAGTACAGCTGAAGTACATTGAAGATAGTATTGGAAACAAAATTAAATTTTCGAAAAAAATTCTCTTCGGTGACAAAAATAAAGAGGTTTTTCAACCAACAACCTTAACGTGTAATGAAAACAATGAAAATTTAATTTGTGAAAATTTGGACAATGCTAATTTTAACACTACTTCAAATTCATGCCACTTAGTTGTGAAGACAAGGAAACTCATCCAAAGAGTCGCACGAGGTTCCAGTAGATGGTACTGAAATTTTTTGATCGGCATCTGTTTTCCAAAATAAGCTTTCGGCGACAATTGGGAATTGTAATAATTGTACTTTCAACATTTATGTTAATAGGTAAACGATAATAGTATATTATATACAAAGGGACCAAAGTGCAGCATTTTTTGTTCGTTACGTTAACAAGCAGTGTACAGTGCAACCTGTAGGAAAGAATATATTTGGAAAATTGCCCCAGAAAGTTGCAACATTCTTAAACCTACCAGATGCGTTGTCGTATACAGGACATTGTTGGCGGCGAACCTCTGCATCTCTACTAGCTGATTCAGGCGCGACTGTTGACGTTTTAAAAAGACATGGGGGATGGAAGTCTTCAACTGTTGCAGAAGAGTATGTGGAAATTTTTGGAGGTGGAGGTGATCAAACAACACCAGCTACCTCACTCCCAGGACTCTCGTGCCAATCTGAACGGCCCAAGGCACTGATTCATTTGGAAATGCGTTCAACCTTACATCCAGCAGTATAGTTTCGGAAATCAATCGTCCGATATTTATTAATTGTGATAATATTAATGTTAATGTTTCGTAAAAAAATTAACAAAAAACAAGTTTGACATCTGTCAATGAACTCTCTAGCGGGTTCAGTCCATATTTAATCCCTAGGGAATAGATGACCCACTTTAGTCTCTGTAGACAGAGACTAAAGTATCTATTTTAGTCTCGGGAGTGCAAAAACATTGGTATTATTTTAAATTGATTAAATTTACTTACCGTTCTAGAACGCTAAAATACTTACCGTCGTACTTATTCTTAGCAACTGGTAAACAAAACTTACTGTCGTGGAAACAGACGAGGTAAACAACCAGATAGAGCATAGTCTCGCAAAAAGGAGGTTGCATAGTTATCCTAACAAACATTGAAATTAAAATTATTCCATTTCTGTTAATTTAAGTTAGCATCTAGATCTAGACATTAACCTCTGTCTGTCATGAAGTTTTAAACGTCGGCTTGGCACAAATTATTTATTTTTGCATTAACAGTGTTGCCTACTTTTGTAATGAGCTTTTTATAAAGGATGTTGCATAGTTATCCTAAAAAAAATGTTATTAAGATTATTTCATTCCTTTTAATTTTCATTTTATAGGTTGGAAAGTCGTGTGGTATTCCACACCAGATATTTTAATTAATTTGAAGCCTACTAGCGAACACATATTTTTTAAGGTGGGACTGATCATTTTTATTACTATTTTGGATACTTGTTAAACTGGGAAGTAACTACCAGAGTGTATTTTTTGTGTAGGACATAATTAAGCCACTTTTAGTTTGAAAACTTTCACAGTGACCTTGAACTTCCCAGTTTTTGTTGAAGAAAGTGATCTTACTTAGATCTTCTGTACTTAGGTTTCTATAACTCCTACTTAAACCTAAAAATGGTACAGTGAAATGAATAAAATATATTGAGCGCAAGGTAAGTTTCTACAGGAGTAACAGGAAGGGAACGAGTGTGCCGAGTGGTATTTTTACATTTAACATGTTATAAAATAAATCACAAATACTTCTCAAACCTCCAAACTACAACTACGTCGTGATGTATCTAGTATTTCATATATTTTTATTAAGCTTATTACTGCCACATAAACGTTTTAACGTTTTATTGCTTATTAATCATTTAATTGCTGCATTTATTTATTTTGTAGTTGATTGTAATCCCGCAATGAAATTTCCTTTTTTCATATAAGATTAAAATTGGTCCAGTAGTAAATACACTATGTGCTCAACCTAAAAGTTTGGCCACCGAACGAAATGAGACCGATAATTCGCACATAATGTATTTTGAACAGTTACTTACATAAACATTTTAATTAGTAACTAACAATGTGTAATAAATTATTTTGAGCCTTTTTTGTGCCCCCCCTCCTCCCCTACAACAAATCTCACAAGCTACCACGTTACGATATATTATAAATTAACAAAATTGCGTCGTTTGGGGAACACAAGGAAATATACCGATTTTGAAATTTTACTACTCAAACCTGTTTCGCCAAGTGCATTAATTTTAAGTATGCTAATGAAGCGTATTATGTAAATGAAAATAATTCCTAAATAATTATGATACATTATATATTTTATCACCAAATTAATGAATAAATTTTTACTACAAAATTATCAACTTAGATTCCAAATTGGGGTAAGCTTAGGACACTTTCACAATAAACTATTTTAATGTATTATAATTTATTTTGAACCGCCGCGCGCCGTGTGGAAAATAATAATAATTTTTTTACCTCTCTGCCTATTATTTGTTTTCTGAAAGCGTAATTAATTCATATCTAATGAATTTCCTTTTCTATGGTTTTTTACAATTCACTATTTGAAACGTAGCTCACATTGTTTACTGTGTATGTGTTAAGGCACATTATCATTAAACAACTGGTAAAAACAATGTGGGAAATATTTGGAGGTCAGGTAGAGCAATAACGTCTTTAATTGTCTCATGATTCCTATTTTGATACAATACTATCACTTAGTTAGTTTTTAATTATTTTTTTGCACATCCGTCCGTCAACACGGACTTTCCAATCCACCTGTTTCTGGCCTAGGCCGGCCAAACGTTAAAATTTTTAGTTCGACGCCCTTGATTTTTGAATTACGATAATGAATTAATAACGACAGCTCTAAACATTTTGTATATCACATCTCCGAAACTATTTTTGCGAGTATTAGCAATTGTAGGCCTCTGTCAACGCATCGGCCCGCAATTCTGCTGATACTAAAAAAACTATCGTTTCCGGCATAGTAATACAAATAACTATCTTTTATTCCCAATTTCGAAAACATACTTAGGTATTATTTAAGCAACAGGTCTTTATTATAATACAAAATATCTTTTTTCCCTTTTGTCAACGTAAAGTTGATTTTGAGAAGTAATTGGAAAACTTTTCGACTGACCAAGTATAAACATTAGTACGAAAAAACACTACACTGAAGTGTTGTTTCGGGATCTCGACGCTTAGAAAAGGTAATACAAATGATATTAAATAGTGTTATTTATTGAACTTTGGTAAAGAGCAATATAAAACTAACTGTTTTGTTGTCACACGTAGGACAAAATTTTCACCTGGCACGTTTGGTCAATTTTGTTCGCGCAAATGTCTGATCACGGCAACAGCTTGTACGTCTTGTTTTTCTATTATTACAGATAACTTAGGTTTGTTTTTCTTAACAGTTTCCACAACTATAATTTTTTTCTTAACTTTCACGTTCAAAATTAAGACATAACCGTTACAAATATCCCTAAATCAACTGAAAAAGGGCAAATTACAAAAAATAGCTTAAAAAACGTATTTCATAAGATCTTGAAGCACCCATTCATTAAAAAACTCGTGGCTAGGCCAATCGTTTTTTAAACTTCAATTCGTCCTTCAAGACTGGTCTTATGAAACTTGTTTTTAATTATAATAGTCTATCAGTGCTCAATTATTTATAAAAACTCTTAGACTGGTCGTAAATAAATAACGATAAAGACACAAACACGTTACATAACAAACTAACGCTACGCGTCAAAAGAAATCAATTGGTATCACAAAAGTCACTACAGTAATTTTTCAGGCACTCATATACAGTATGTATCGGCCAAATGAAATAAATTCGGTGATAAATAAATGGGGGCGTGTTAAAAAAACGGTCGGACACTTCTATTGGTATTTTTAGTTGGTTTCAACAAAGCTTTTTATACAGGGCATGTCATGTAACAATGGCCAATACCAACTTTCTTATTCTAAATGCAACATCCTGTATATTATTCAAGTTTTGGATTCTTCAGAAAATTTTAGTCATATTCCATATATAATACCTACCTTTAACTGTTTCGGAAATATTAAGTGTTTTCAGATTTAATGCAAAAATTAACATTAACAAAAGAAAATTATTTGATTACAGAAATTTGCTACAACACACTGAAAAACTAATAAGTAATACTGTTTATTTCTTGATAACGTAAAAAACATTAATGTCAATGTAGGAGATGTTCAAACTACTCGCCGCGAACGTCTTAGGAATACCCTAATCTGAAATAGAAATTTTTTCTAACGTCACTCAACATCTCAGGCGTGGTCGATCTAATCGCAAACGTTATTCGTCTTCTTACGCCAGCGAAGTCGAGAGGTTTACTTTTTTATACTATGCTTTTGATATATCCCCATAAGAAAAAGTCTCCTCGCCTCCCTATCCACTGATTAGGAAATATTCGGTTTAGGTACTGCCAGACATTGATTTGGAAATGGGGCGGTGCTCCATCTTGCTGAAACCATATCAGATTCGCTGGAACGTCTGGGATTGCTAGACCAGAATAGATTTATCGCGAGATTATTTTGGAGCAGTGAAATGTAAAGGTTCACTCATCAGATAACAAAACATGTTCTAATTAGATCACATTGCTATCTAACATTGCCATCATTTGTTCACAAAAATACGTTCTCCTATCAAAATCGTCTTCCATGAGCTCCTGAGTTGGTATGATTTTATAGGGATGTATTTTATTTTCTTTTAATGTTCGAATAATCGATGAGTGGCTAACATCAAACATTAGGGCCGCTTTTCGACTAGAAGTATGTGTATAAACTCCAGCATTATGCAATTTGGTACTATCACTTTTTGTATTGGCAGTTTCTTTTTTATTTGCCTTACATGTCCAAGCTCGCGAACCTGTTTTTCTATTTTACTAATTGTACTTGGCATATACGCTGCAAATTTGGAAAGTTTTCATGAAATACGCGAGCAACTTCCATTTGTGCCCGTGTGTTATCTCCTTAACCAATCATCTCTAGAATTGTTATTTTGTGCATTTCTTTTAAATAAACCAATTTTTTCATATGCACTTAACGAAATTCAAACGACCATAATACTGACAACTGCTGTCATGCTGACAGACAACAGTTTGCTAAAGCCAGGCGTTTTAAACAAAACTCTTCATGGAATTTTTTTATTTCATATCAGTAAAAAGGAATGTTGAAAAGGTTTTTGCTGACTTTCTCATTATCAAGACCTAAATGGGAAATAAGTACCTATTGTGTTATAGCGAATTTGTATAATCAAATTAATTTCTTTTGTTTGTAATAGTCGAAGGTAGATACATGGAATTTTCCGAAGAATCCAAAAATTTAATAATATACAGGGTGTTGCATTTAAAATAAGAAAGTTGGTATTGGCCACTTTTACATGACACACCTTGTATACAAAGCTTTGTTGAAAAAGATGCGCAACTAAAAATACCAATCGACGTGTCCGAGCGTTTTTCACCCCCATTTATTTATTATCGAATTTATCCCATTTGGCTGTACACTGTATACTGCAACAGACTTTGACTTTTCATTAGTTTTTAATACTTTTCAACTTTAAATTGCGAATACTGAAATACACTGAAGAGCTTAATGCAAAAGTAACGTGTACCAGATGATATTGCGTTAAGGCTACTTCTTCTTAGTGTCCAGTGTCATAATCATGGATTAGATAAGCCTGCTGTAATAGAGGCAGAAAACGACACAAAAATGTTTTTTATGGCCCTCTGAACGCAACTTCTCCAACTACGCTTAAGGCTCTTCTTTATGTCTGTAATACTAATACTAGAATGACACGAAAGAACTTTATTGATGTCAAACTTCTAATAATAATACTTAAGAAATTACCAAGTTTATTAAGGAAATGATCATATTAAACGTTTTGTTGAAGTTTAACCTCAGTTTATCACAATTTAGCCAAATGGCGGACTATGCTCTTGTACTCTTCTCATTAGCTTTCTCCAGAGAACTATCTCTAATCGAGTAAGAAGTATGGTCGGAAGATAATGTTGTATTATTGCATACGTATTTAGGTAGATCAAAAATAGCAAAGCACCCATTACAACCACTTGATGTACTCCACTTTGCAATTGCAAAATATTAGATTTGACATTGTTTACTGTTACATCTTGAACTTTATCTGCCAACTATGAGGTCACCAAGCTAATGAAAGATGTATCAAAATTGTACCGCTGGAGTTGTGCAATAAGCAGATCGTAAAAAATGCAGTTAAAAGCTTTTTGCAAATGCCCTAAGCTTGGATCTAGATCAATACAGTTACACATAAATATTAACAATCGTCATCACTATCAAATTTCACATTGAAGTCTCCTATGATAATATATTTAACTATATATTTGTATTTGACTTCGTGATGAATTATTTTTGTAGACAGTCCTTTATCGGAGACGTTACTTTCACTCTCCACCTCACTAATCTTCATAGGTTCAGTGAGATTATGAGTTTTTTTGCTGTTGTAGATAACTTAATTATTAAACAATTTGATTTAATAATAATATAATATACCGTGGTATAAGTCAAACTATATCATTTTCCATCTATAACAGTTTCTTTCCATACCAGTTCATCTCTAGACCAGTTTCGAATTATACAAATTTCTTCAAATATACATTATCGAGTGGCTTTCTTGGGAACTGGTATAATATATTTTAAATGTGGTATAATATGGTTTATACCAGTTTCTCTCTACACCACCTTCTCTTTATACTGCTCTTCTTTTATATCATTATTTCGATCCACCATATTATCTTTTATATATTGGTATACTGCCTAGCACAGGTTATAGGTTAATACCAGGAGAACGATGTAGAGGGTAAGTGGTATAGAAGGCGATTATCGATGGTATCTCGTAATGCAAGTATAGAACTCTTTTTTTATAGTTCCAGTCACTGTAACGCATTGCATTCATTATTAAACGTTTCATACAAATCAACGCAGCGCCTTATATGAACTTCATTAAAATCGTTTATTAATGCATGGTTTAGAGTTGCTCAATAACTCCCATTAATAAAGGATTCTCTGAAATATATGTTATACCACTTTCATATGAGAGACTCTCTGTAATGTAATATTAGGGGAAACTTGCATGATTGGAAACTGGTCTAGAGAGAAACTTGTATAGAAGGAAAGTGGTGTTATGTTAATTATACCACTTTCCTTAGTGAGTGCTTTAGAAACTGTAATATCCGGGGTTTCTTGGTGGAAACTTGTCTAGAGAGAAACTCGTATAAAAAGAAACTGTTACAGAAGGAAAGTGATAAATTGAAGTTATACTACTTTCCGAAGACCAAGACTCAAGAATTCAGTATCTGGAGAAACTAAATAGTTATAACTCCTATTATACCAGTTTCCTCCTTTGTCACATTCACCCGACCTGTCTTTGTATCCGTTATCCTGGAATGTTGTGGAAGCGGTTCCTGACTCCATGACTTCAATTCACAGTTTCGTCTTTTGATAGTTGCGACATTTGAGCTTAGTTAACACGCTGACACTCACTGCCATTTAAATTCGTTTTGTGCAATTCCTCTATTTGTAAGTTTATGAGACATAACGCACTTGTGTAGACTTGCACAGTGGCCTGCATTAGTATTCGTTCCTTACTGTGCAATCGAATTTTTTCTGAATTTTGACAGATTCCCTTTTTGAAAGCTGTGGAATTCTTTTTCTAAATCTAAGTACCACGGTTACATCAAAATTACAAAATGTACAATTTGGTTTGTTTGAACTGTTATTTTTACATATGCGTGTGGGATGAAGCTAATTACTTATTTGCAAAGTAAGCAAGACCAAAGTTTGTATATTAAGGGACATTTTCAATGAAACGGAATATTTTTTATGTCATGTTTGGATTTGCTATATCTCAATTCAGTATGCTACGTCTGGTATAACGAGTGATAGTAAACGTTCACATGTTGAAATATAGAAACTGGCCGTATTCAGGTCTGAAATGTTTGCTCAGGTCGAATAAGTGAGCAAATCTAAGCCAGACCACAGTTTACATGCATTTTGGTCAATCAATCAATCTCGTAATACCGAATATTTTATGAAATCGTGTTGCTTGAAAATTCCTTCTAATTACATATTTAATAAGCGGTAGGTTGATACATGTTCTGACCGTGAAACTCCTACTTTTTTAGAATTCAGTATTTAAACTGAACTTGGTAGGTATCTATTTGGATTAAAAAAAATTATTTTGATTAAAACTTTCTACTTTGCTTTCCTTGCAAACATAAAAGTTTAAGCTTAATGATACGTCCTTTTTTTAAACTTTCACATTATATATTCATTTATTTTATGCTTGAAACAAGAAAATGCATAAGACGCTAATCAAAAATCGCTTATTATATGAAGAATTAAATAAAAATGGGTAAATTCGGTAAATTGAAACTACAATTTTCTGATTGAATTTTATTTACGTGAGACGGGTCACCGTTTTAGATCGTATAATTCATACGCGATTGATGTATGATACTGGGAAAGGTACAAAATATATTCTGCAATGTAAGTGCACTTTTAAAATAAAATAATTTGTTTTTCCGTTATGTACCAGTCGATCTGCAACCATCATATTGATCCAAGGTATTTCAAAGCTCTTGAACTCTTGCTGCCATCTGTAGCCGTATTAGTGTAAAGATGCTGTGTTTAAATTTACATAATGTTTTTTTTGCTTTATTAATGCGTTAAGAATGTTGGCCATTATTTTCATGTTTTATTGATAAGTTTTTTATACACAAATGGCTCGTTATTAATCTGCTAATATACATATAGAAGAAATAATTTTCCTTTAAATTATTGTAATTTCCTGATGTCTAAAATTTGAAAATAGATATATACATTATTAAAATTTTCAAAAATTAATTAAAGTTATTAAAAGTTCGAAGTAATTTTGTTGAATTAGTCTGCTCCCAAGTTGAATGGAAACAATTTCCTCCCTTTCCATTCCTTATTGGCACTCAGCCGCAAAACGGGTACAAAGGGTGGGTGGGATTTACTTGCAACCATACTTTGCTATGGGATTATGAATGAAATGGAAAAAGAAATATTAGAAATGTTTTCATATTGGTTAGTATCACAAAAGCAACAGGTAGATGATTTTAAGTTAAACTTAGTTCGTCGATTTCTCCACTGCTGGCGCCAATATACAATTTCCATGTTTCTTTGTTCCAAATGTTTTAGCGACGGTAAGTTTATGGCTGCAGCAGCATGAAAAATGATTTTTAATTTTTTTCACTTTGTTTAAAACGCATGTATAAATTTGTTGGTGTTGCTTTTATATAAGTGATGAACTTTGTATATATTCTAAATATAAATTTTGAAACGATTTCAATTATGATAAATTATTTCAATTAAGAATGTATTAATCAACATAGAAATGAATTGAAAATATGTGTAATTTATAAGCACATTATCGTAAATTAAGTGTGATTTATTGTAACAACAAGCTTAACGTAATCACACTTTCATTAATCAAATTTAGTTACATTAATGTATTTTCAACATTTTTATTTTAATTAGGTGTAGAAAAGTTTGAAGTTAAAAAATTTGCTTTTCTATGAGATAATTATCCTTGGAGCAATTGCTAAACAGAAACGTTTTAGTAGACTGTGATATATATTTATTTGAGAAATTATAAATATTTCACATCTGCGTTTTCATTTATTTACTTAAAAGCTGAGAAACTAAAAGCATCCAAATCCGCTCTTTGTAAGCACGTTGCGTTTGTTTTTGAACTTTGATATAATGTAATCTTGAGCTTAAAAGTTTATCTATAAATCAGGATTATATTTAGATTACATCTAAGGAAAATCTAATTTTGTGGGATTTATGGAAATATTCGATCAATTTAGTGGGTATCAGAACATGGCGTCATATTTTTGCAACGATCTTTGAAAACAAAATGAGTTGAAATTTTATTTGTCCATAACGTTTAGACTGTGAATGAATTACTTTTAACACACGGTTTTATAACCATTCTAAGGGGTTATATAAGTAAAGGGTAGCACAGCTGTGAATTTCAACTAAAAGAATACTCCTTAAAAACAAAAACAAGAAAAAGAGGAACTTTAGATTGGAAGGAGTAATCTTTCTAGCTACTATACCTCGAGCACGGATACTTTTGATGAAATGACTCGGCGATGTTCTGATTCTACAAAGATATTTTGTCAAAATGTAAGTAAACGGTAGCGATCTTCCTAGGGTTAAATCTAAGTTTTCATTTTAACTTAGCTACCATTTGAGCGGTTAAATTTCTGAAACTTTCTTATAGTGATAAAAGTTTCTAACGTACGTATATTCTTGTTATGATTATTTGAGTAAAAAAAGAATAATTCTGTTATTTCAAAGTGCAATCTTTAAACCAGTGCTAATTTAGTTTTTAATGTGTTTTTCACTAATGTCCCTAATTCAATTCGTCAAATGAATATTCATTACGGTAAAATTAATATTAATTAAGGATTATTAGATTTACAATCTAAAGTATCTAACCAATTGAAGTATTATTATGGAAATTGTGAGAACTTCACATATCTACTGATATACTTGTGATTCCAATAGAAACTTTAACATTGGGTTTCATAAAATTTCAACTTGTTTCTTATTCATGTGTCTATAATACATAATGTTCATGCGTCTGAATAAAATCTGGGAAATAACACATTAGCGTGATACATTCTTTAATTCTTAATTTTTTGAGTGAATAGAAACTTGAGTATTCAAATTATTCATTCATTAAGCTGAATTTTATTATTTTGACGGACAATTTATAAAAAAAGAAATTTAAATTAAAATTTATTTTAAGAATTTCAAAGTTTCAAAGTAGCACTCTAACTCGCGGTTCTTTCCGCTGATTGCAATGGATCGTTAATGGAGTTATAGGACCTACACGAATGGGAAACTAAATCAGAAATCTATGGATTCAAATGGCAATTTATAATGGAAGACATCAAAACTAAAGTATTTATCAATAAAAATCACTTATTTTAAAATAGCTAAATTTTTGCTCCTATAGCTTTCCTCAACGAATTTTTCGGTTCGTTTCGGGACAACTCGAACACTTTTCAATAGGGCCCAGTCATCTGTTAGATGCAGTTTTTCTGATTTTTAAGATAGTGAAATAATAAACAAAATTAGGATTAAATCAGGTGACACTAGCACCAAATCATCAAACAAGTTTAGAAGATTATTGATTTCCCGATAGTTGATAGTGAATAAGTGTCTCATCCTGCTCAAAAATAAAACTGTACCTGGTAAGAAAATCTACTAAAAAATTGTCCACTATCTCTCAAATGAATTCAATGAATATTCCAACGGTAAAGAAACTTCAATAAATGTTTCTAGAACAAATAATTATTGATTTTGTTGATTAATAGTTAAATGGTGCTTTTTTTTATTTAATTTGGCTTCGCATTGTTGTAGACATAGCAACTCCGTTATTTTAGTTCCTCACGAAACATTTGTCTTTAATAAAACAGTAATATAAAATGTGTTTCGGAATTATTATTTTGTATAAAGATTTAAATTATTTTTAAGAAAATTTGATATTTAACAGATTCCCTTAGGATACAATATTATGTTTACATATTTTCGTACATTCACCTTATCTATAATAATTCAAATCGGGATCAACTAGAATCAACTTGAGACGTTTTAACGTAATCTTAGTTAAGTCGTTTTGCTCTTTTATTTATTGATTATAGTCATACCTTTTTTTAATTTATTGACTTTTTAGTTTTAAGGGTTGTGATCGCCTAATAGTGTTACATCTATCACGATCACTATATTCTATTCGTTTTCATTTTTGAAGTATATAGAGATTTTTACCCAATTATACCACTTTGCAGAGCTACCGAAATTTAAAACATACCTCAATATGATAATCATCAGAGCACCAAAACTATCGATCCTGAAATGAATGTAACGTTTATTTGAGTAAGAAGTATTTTGCGGATACAACATAAAATAATTGTGGTTTTAGTGTGGAAAACTAATTACGAGTATTACCAAAGTAGAATGAATTGTATAAAATCTGTAATAAAAATAACAGAATTTTAAAAACTACTAATTTTAAATTAACCTAGTTTTATTAACTTTAGTGTGTAATTACCAATACAAACGTTAACATGCACATTAAAACATGTATTGCGATTATAATAAATAATAAATTTGAAATTACAATGGTTTAGTGGTCAACGAAGGGAGAGAAGAACACAGACACCAACGTCGCATATGTACCGGAGCATTTCGCAGATCTAATGACCGTGAAGAGCGCCTACTAGAAACAAATGTTCTTAGGAACGCTTCTTCACCACTACATTAATTAGCAATGAATGGCTGGATGCTACAGAACAACTCGGTAAGAGATCAATTTACCGAATAATAAGGTGCGTTTGTCTTATATCCTACCAAACACGTCTCATCCTGCCATTAACCGCAAGGCCGAGTGAGACCAGGAATGTAAACACGGTTCAAATGGATAACTTGAATATTGCGTAGGACGTAAGTCGGCATTTACCAGATGACTTATGGTTTGGGGTATTGTAACATATCGAAGCAGGTTCCTTCTATTATTTCTGGAAAGAAGCACGAACGGCCAGTGTTATATTCAGAATTTCTGTCGGAACAAGAAAATATTATCTTGCAGTAGACACCACAATGAAGTTGTCGCTGTTCTTCCATGGCCAGTAAGGTCACCCCGACCTTTTCTGTATTGAACATATATAGGCAGAAGTTTGGGCCGATTGCCTGCTCCCCCCATGGATTTGTAGTATCTTCGGAATGAAACTTAGACCTTAATAGACCTTAATACCACGGAAATACATGTATCACTTCACTACATTAAAAGAGATTACCTACTGCTTAGAATTCGCTTATGCCTTCCGGCTTACCAATTGTACACATTGTACCTGTTTTACAAATGAGTGCAAGGATGTAGTTTCTGATCAGTTGTTACTTTTGCAGCAAGACGTGAGGTTGAAAAATGGCTGCAATAAAACGAAAAACACTTTCAATTCGCGAGAAAGTTGAGATAATTCGAGAACTAGAAAATCAACGTTGTAGAAAAACAGAAAAACTACACGTGCAGCATTCGGAAACAATTTAACTGACGTGAAAAAATTAAAAAAGTGTACTAGAGATGATATTGATAAAGCGCTAATTGTGTGGTTTAAAAACCAAAGAAGTGCCGGTTTACCCATTAATGGGCCCATTTTAAAAGCGCAGGCTGAGAAGTTCGCGAAACAATTAAATTATACAGACTGTAAGTGTAATAATGGGTGGATTGATCGCTTTAAAAACCGAAATAACATTGTATATGGAAAAATAAATGGTGAAGCGAAATCAGTGGACACTAACGTTACAGGTGAGTGGTTAAAAAGTGTTTGGCCGGAATAACGACGAAAATTTAAAGATGAAAACATCTACAACGCCGACGAAGCCGGATTATTTTTCAATTTAACGCCAAATATCACTTTAAAATTTAAAAATGAAAAATGTATTGGTGGAAAAATGTTGAAAAATCGTCTCATTGTTTTAATTTGCGTCAATATGACGGGAATTGACAAAAAAAAATTTTTGGTAATCGGAAAATCACGAAATCGTCGCTGTTTTAAAAATGTTAAGTGCCTACCAGTTGACTACACCTCTAACAAGAAAGCTTGGATGACATCTACAATTTTCGAAGAGGAAATTAGAAAATGGGATGATAAATTACGACGTAACAATCGAAAGATTTTATTATTGGTTGATAATTTCCCAGCGCATCCTGAATTGCAAAATTTAATCAACATCACCCTTATTTTTTTACCACCAAACACAACGTCTATCCTTCAACCTATGGACCAAGGGATTATCAGGAGTTTTAAAAATTTCTATCGTCGCTTATTAGTGTTACAGTTAAGCGATCGAATGGAAAATAAACAGGATCTTAAAATAAGCGTGTTAGATGCAATTCGCCTAATGAGTGATGCGTGGAATAATGTGACCCCCACAGCAATTCAGAACTGTTACAAAAAAGCTGGTTTTATTTCTGCTGTAAATGAAAGTTTCGAAGATGATCTTCCTTTATCTACTTGGTTAGAAAGTAAAGACATCAATAATTTTCAAGATTGCCCGTCCTTAGATGACTACGTAGATATTGATGCCGATGGGATTACTTCGGGTTTAAAAACTGACGAAGAAATTACAGAACGGGAAGCTGAAAGTGATGAAGGTGATGTAGACAGTAATGAGTGTGATAAACCCATGCCTGTTACACTCGCTAAAGCAATAGACGCATTGGTATTATTGACGCGGTTTTTTGAAGAAAACGGTAGTAGTAAGCAAATATTTAAATCTATAAGTGTTTTAAGAGGTTAAATTTAAACCAAAACGTCAGCTAAAAATAAATGAAATTTTTAGTAACTCTCCTAATGCTTAAGAGATATTCCGCTTTTTAATGCAAAATAATGTATTTTTATGTGTAATAAACAATATTTTTAGAAATGTAGTATCCTTTTTAATTTTTAGAGTTTCTCGGATATAACGTTTAACGGATATAACGAGCAAAATTAGCAGTCCCAGAGACCTCATTTTAACCAAGTTTCATTGTATATTATTTTTGGTTTCTTTAAATATTTATGAAAAGATAGCAATACCGACGTTGCTATTTTTAATGAGTCTTTGTTTCGAAATTGTCTTCTTTGTAAAATGATTTATGTTTAGCAAAATACATGATGGTGACAACTTAAGTTGAATGGCCGGTTTATCCGTTTCAATAAAATGGAGGTAGGCTTTATAAAACAAATGAAAACAATTGACATTGTCAGAAGCCGATTTTGACGTTTTAATTAATTTTGGTGCTTTGGTGTTGTCATTAACAAATAAAAATGGCTCGTGGTAAAGCTGCTTCTGACGAAATAAAAAAAGTGGTCATTCACTTGCATGTAAAAGGCCAAAATGCTTCCCAAATCGTTGAAAGTGTTAATAAATCGAGATATACAGTCCGAAATATTATTAAATTGTACAAATCAACTGGATATGTGGTTCAAAAACCGAGAACTGGAAGTCATCCGCATTATCCCATTACTTAAAAGCATTAAAAAGGATTATCAAGCAAAATCGGCGCGCTAATTACAATGAATTGAAAATATTATGGAATCAGGCAACGGGGAAAAAAATCGTCAAAAGCAACTTGTCACCGAGCTGCCAAAAAACTGAGAAAGCTTAAATTTTTTTTGTTTTCTGTTCGTTATTAATTCAATATTAATAGGCAAAAGAGAAACCCTTACTGACAACGATTCAGAAGAAAAATAGACTAGCGTGAGCAAAGGAGCACAAATTATAGTCTCCAAACCAATGGAACTATATTATTTGGAGTGATAAAGCCAGATTTGAAGTTTGTGTTGGTGGTAGAAGGAGTCGTGTCATAAGAACTAAAGAAGAAGTATTTCAGAATGATTGTCTTAAAAAGAAAGTTAAGATTGGATTTTGAAAAACAATAGTACAGTTTTAAATTGGACGTCTAGTAGTCCGGATCTATCGCCGATTGAAAAATCTAGGAGCAAGTCCCGCAAGAACTGTTCGAGAATTGCGAACCCGTCTCCAATAAATTTGGAACGGTTTTACACCAGATGATTACCAAACATTAGTTGACACAATACCAAGACGAATCGAAGGAGTTATCAGTCGACGAGGCGATGTAACGCAACGGTAATTTGCTGTTAATTGGTTTTGTAGATTTTCTTCATTTGAGAGTTTTTTGAATTTGTTACAAAGTATGTAGTATTTTAAGCTAAAATTTAATAAACAGGCGTATTTTATCAGAAATATATTGTACTTTTTACTACGTTTTTCGTTGATAATGGTAAATCTCTTTAAAAACACAATTTTGATAGTTGGGTCCACTTCACTGAGACACGGCTCGTACACGCACGCATACGATTCTGGATGTACGAGTTATGCAAAATGTAAACATAAAAAAATTAACATATTTACTATGAGTAATTATTTTAATTTTACTTAAAATGCTGCTCGGGATAAAACATTCGGTGCATACATTTGTGAAAAAGTTTAATGATATGAGTTTCTCGTTCGTTTTTCCAAACATGCAAACTCCTATCATACAGCTTTACTTTACAAACTAGTTACCCATTTACTTTTGGGTATAAAATGTGAACAAACCATTTATTATTAGACAAAACTGCCGTATCTCAACCTTCCCGGTAAGTAATTTAAATCCAAAACTATTTCATCTACAATTATGTTCTTGATCGTTTGATCGTTTCAAATTTGACAAAATTGTTTACTACATCTTTAACAATTTTTAACAAACATTACTACTGACGAAGATAACTGTAAGTGTTATCGAAACGTTTAGATTGTATAATTTAAAGTACACCATTAAAAAATCCCAAAAATGATAAGTATTTTATTAGAGAAAAGTTGTTTCATTTAGGGCATGTTAACATGTAGTTTGAGAAAGTTCATTAATGTGTATCGTTTCCGAGATTTAAAACAAAATGCGATCTTTGGCTTTTTCTTTCTACGTAATTCCTTCATTTATTTTAAAAGATTTTTACAAAGCAAAGGTACTTTTGACAAAATTGTTTACTACATCTTTAACAATTTTTAACAAACATTACTACTGACGAAGATAACTGTAAGTGTTATCGAAACGTTTAGATTGTATAATTTAAAGTACACCATTAAAAAATCCCAAAAAAGATAAGTATTTTATTAGAGAAAAGTTGTTTCATTTAGGGCATGTTAACATGTAGTTTGAGAAAGTTCATTAATGTGTATCGTTTCCGAGATTTAAAACAAAATGCGATCTTTGGCTTTTTCTTTCTACGTAATTCCTTCATTTATTTTAAAAGATTTTTACAAAGCAAAGGTACTTCATCATCACTTTTTGAATTCTATTCGACGTTTCGTCTCCGAAAAACCATCATCAATTATGTTTTTATATCGCCGCAACCAAAGAAACACTCTGTATTCGATAGTATTTTTTATTACGAATTTAACCAAGTATTACACATTATGGTTTTGAAGCTAATTTTTAAGAAAAATTCGGATTAATATTAGTATTTGACAATATTTGTTATGTACAAATTTAACAACTCCAATCTTTTAAACCTATTTAATTAGTCAAGTTGCTTTGGTATGTGTGAATCCTTGCGATATTGCAGGCTCATATTGATTGTAATCTCATTATATTTAGAATTTACATCAGTTCTGCCTACATAAAGACAAAATTGATATCGATTGGGGCTTGAACCTTGATGGCGTTGTTGGTTAGCGCGGTATTCTGGCAAAGTACCGCGAGTAGGTTCAAATCCTACTCGAGGTAAAATTAATAATAATTTTTCTATTCAATTACAGTTAAATAATTACAATAACTGTTCAAATAGCATTTCTGGCGAAATTGTATCAACTACTGCCATAATAGATACTAACAACTGCTCTTCATTTTCAAAACTTCCATCATACACTTGGTTTTTAAGGTAACCCCATAGAAAAAATTCAACGGACTTGAATCGGGTGGTTCGGTTGACCAAGCTACTGCACTGTAACTTCCAATCCATTTTCCTGTAAACCGCAATGACAGGAAGTCCTGTACATTTCTTGAGTTATGTGCTGGGGCACCATCTTGTTGAAACCAACAGTTGTTAACAAGTGCTAGAGGTAATTCATCCAAGGCATTTTCCAAATCAGTTCTTAGCGAGTTCAAATATCGTTCGGCATTTAAATTGTTGTGGTAAATAGAAGGTCCTATTACTCTTCGTCCAAAAATGCCTATCTACATATTAAATCCAAATCTATGTTGATGTCTTGGTTCTTTCATTAAATAAGGATTTTGTTTTGCCCAATAATGTTTGTTACGTCGGTTGAAAATTCCATTGTTGGTTATCATACTTTCATCAGACCAAATTATTTTAAAAGGAAAAGTAAGATCTTTGTCATATTTTGTAGTATACCATTCGCAAAAACCTGTACGCCGCTCCTGATCAGCCCTGGCTAAGACCATGACACACCCGAAATTTATATAGATGAACCTTATTCCTATTTAAAATGAATTGTACTGTAGAATTAGCTATACCAGTACGCTGTTCAATTTGTCTTGTCGATATTTCAGGATTTTCAACATCGACTTGTAAAACGGTATTAGCTTTTTCGTCGTCTTTGAAGGGATAGAACAGGTTTTGTAAATGAACCAAATTCTTGTAAATTAGATTTCCCAGGTTGCCTTCGTTAAGGATATTTATCCAAATACATCAGCTCAGTACCTGCATAATTTCTGTGGGACAAGGTGTAGCATGTCAAAATACTGACCTTCTCTTCGTTTGTAAAATTTCGTCTTTCCATAGATACACTTATTGATTAATTATAATTATAAATTAACTAAACAAAACCAAAAAAACAACCCACGAAGTAATGGTAATAAAAACAACTTAAAATACGTACAATACAAATAACAACAACGATCTCACCGCAATAAAACTAAGTTAAACAGTAACTAAAAATTATTATTAATTTATTAAATACATATATAAAAAGTTTATCTCGAGTAGGATTTGAACCTGCGACCTGTATTGTGCTAGAGTACCGCGCTAACCAACTGGGCGATCGAGATTTAAGCCCCATTCGATGTAAATTTTGTGTTTATGTATGTAGAATATATCAGTTCTACATACATAAAGACAAAATTTACATCGATTAGGGCTTGACTCTCCATAGCGCAGTTGGTTTTCGCGGTAATCTAGCAAAGTACAGGTCGTAGGTTCCAATTAATAAAATTAATAATAATTTTTAATTACGTATTTACCTTTGAACAACAAATATATATAATATAACAAAACTTATAATAGGTAAGTTAAACAGTTTTCAACAAAATGTTAAACAACTTATTTTATCAAAGCCTTCTAATATTAACTGATAATAAATATACTAACTAATAATAAAAAATACTATCGAATACAGGGTGTTTGGTTGGTTGCGGGGATATAAAAAAATAAAGTTGATGATGGTTTCTTGGAGAGGAAACGTCGAATAAAAAATTTGAAAACCCCATCTAATAGAATTAAAAAAGTGACAATGAAGAAGTACCTTTGGTTTTTAAAATCCGTTAAAATAAATGAAGGAATTAGGAAAAAAGAAAAACCCAAAAATCGCTTTTTGTTTTAAATCTTGGAAACGTTAAACAATAATGAACTTTTGCAAACTACATGTGAACATGCCCTAAGTTATACAACTTTTCTCTAATTCTACCGCCTTCGTATCTTTTACCGTTTTCAAGATCCCCATGCTGTGCATCCTTATCTTGGGCACGTTCCATAGGGTAAATTTTAAAACTGCAAAAAACTGTTTAGAATTATATCAAGAAACACTTTAGTGCTCATTTATTATTTATGAAACCGTTTTCCTATTGCATTAATTCTTAATTTGTATTATGATTTCAGTGATTAACGAAGGCTTTCAGCTTCTGGGATTAATCTGCGGAAAAAAATTGTGCAACTAAATTATACGCTTTATGTAAATCTTCATGCTTTTAATTCATTGCGAATTTATAACATGATAATTCAATTTCAGAGCAACAAATTCTAGTAAATAACACTGTAGCCTTGGAATATCTAAATATTATTTAGTGCTTGCTTAATTAGTGTGAAGTGGAGTTAAATAATATTTTAAGCGATCAGAACAAAGATAATTGAGCTGATAAAAGCAACTGCTTATTTACGATACTAACCACACATCCTAAGAATGTCACTGTTGTCATTATATAATGCCAGAAATCCCCAAATTATCTTATCCCTCGAATTTCGCAGTTACCGCATTAACAGCAAACAGAACTACGGATCTTTCACAAATTAATCTAATTAAAGTAATTCAGTTTTATTTACACATTTCTGTAATTTTCTTCGTTTTACAAAATAAAATTTTTTATTTCTTTTATTATTTCTATTTTCTTCCTAGAAAATTTATATCTACGAAAACTATGCAATATGCAAGTCAAGTTTTTCATATTTCTAGGTAGTATTTGAAATATTAGGGAAAGACTTTCAAATGCAACAGCATTTATTTTACACTTTAATCCTAGTTCATAATGTAATGTGAGTTTTTATTTTACTTTCCAGTTGAAGTTTACGTTACTTCTTAACAAATTTCTTATTTATTCTAAATTAGACATTAATATTTTAATTGACCTACTCTTAGAGGGGCGTTAAGTTAAAAGTCACAAAGAACATACTTGTGATTACGTAAGAAAACTGTAATTGATCGTTAAATTTCAATTAGAGACAAAACCGTTTAAAGGAAGGAACATACAATGCTTTCTTAATGTATTTTATGGTTATTGCGAGTAAATTATTGCTTGATTACTACAGTGATCGCCATACTAAATACTATAATTTTAGTTAAACCAAGTTTGAACAAGTTGGTAGTTTTGTATGTGTCTGGAAGGCTGCATGGGAATTGCACATCGACGAAATTGCATGGCACTTCACATACTACTAGTCTGAGTAAACAGAGAAGTATTAAGGGATATTATTCCACAATGTTGGCAATCTACATTAATTATTGTGCTCTCCACTGTAGCAAATTTTCTAATTCACGTAGAAAAGTATATATTTTCCTATTTAAAGTAAAATTTTAATGCATTAACGATTTTTTCAAAATTCTTTCATATTGTATTTAAATGTATGCTTCTTTTTCTTTACCTTAATAATAAAGAGCGTGTAACTTATAAGCTTATATATGTCATGAACAGTCAAAATAATGTTTTCCGTATCGTTTTCCGTCACATACCAAATAATCTCAGCAAACCCATTTGGTCATACCCAAGATTTATGTAAATCTAGCAAAAAAAACTTACATAGCATAAATTGCAGAAAGGTAGATAAGGAATATTGGATTAGCTTTTGTAATCAAAATCAATTAAGATTTTATCAATACACAACAGTTGAAAAACCTACTTTCATTTTGTAAAACAATTTGCGTGCAAATTACAAACTTGTAACAGAACTGATTGTGTCCACACATTAATTTCACGTTTCAAATTAAAATAACAGTTCTTTTGATAGCATTACAAAATTTTAACCTATTAATAACTTTATACTCAATTGTGTGTGATTATTTTACGAGTTACGGAAAAATACAGTAATTTATCGCATGATTCCATGTGATATTGCTATAAGATTTTATATTCCAATTAAGTACGGTTCTGTTACAAATGTGAATTTGAAGCAAGTCAAGTGGCAAAGTTGCATAGTAACTACAAGTGCACTTAAACAAAAACGTGTTCATTTTAATAATGGTAGTTAAGCTTGTAAGTTATCTTTGTTTATGTAATACACATAATGTACTTTATTACGTAAATCCTAAGGTACTTAATAGAACCTAAAATTTCAGTTCTTCTCTGACACACCCTGCATGAAAATAATCACTCAGTCACGTTCGGAGGTTCGAAAACAGCTTTATTGCATTTTAACTCAATTTACAAAAATTATTTATGGGATATCAAACTTAAAAATGGAAAGAAGTTAATATTTTTCTACACTTGTTTAAATCATTTAGAGCACAACACTATTAAGTTGTTTATAAAAAAAGTGGGTTTACCATCTGTAAAAGTGTGATTTAAAAGTTTGGTGCGCCATCAGTCGGTGAGAGAAAAGAATAACTCATTCAACAGTAATTTTGTAGCAAATATAATAAACAGCAAAATACTAAAGAAAAAATATGGGCATGATTTTATTTTGGAGCGTATTTTGCAGTTGATTACATTTCCAACGAACTGGGAAAATTGAATTTTGTCACGTTGCATGTCGGGTGTTGATGTTATAAGCAATGTTTGCAGATGAAATGCGAACCTGTGTAAATATTTTCTATTGTACTTTGATTAAAGTGAAAAAGAATATAGCTTATTTAACTTAAACAAAATATTTTCAATCGGGCTGTTACCTACATATTTATTATTAGTTCAACTGAGTTTGATTATTACTTTACCCAGTTTATTTCTTGACGGTGTCTTAAAAAGTATTTTTAACATTTCTATAAATATCAATGATGACGTATACCAAAAAATTAAATAATATCGTGACACCATGTAATAACTTAGATCAAACCGACTTTTCCGCAAATATTTCTGTCCCAACAGGGCAGTTGCGTGTCTCAAACCGCAACCCTTGTCTCGTAACTCGCGGCTAGACTTCGACACGCGGGACCTGCTATGATAACCCTCGGCTATCTGTTGGCTCATGGGACCTTATCTAGAGTCACGTGACTTGTATACAATGTCATTACCTACTACGGCTACAAAAAGTTTTTTGTTTTCTAAATGAAGATCTCCTATTGTATGCACGGTTTATGTTACGGTTAGATGATAAATTTTGACATTTTCTACACCTACTATTCCAACACAAAACATTACTAAATAAAAAATACTCCCACACAATATTTTTCTTTTTTTTTGTATTGAATATCAAAACCACTTGATTTTCATTAACTTTATGCTGTTGAGATAACAATTAATACCCAAGAAAGCTTATTTTTATTTCATAATGCATAATGGTTGTATTCATAATCTATTATATTCCACCATCCGGTACTGGATTTAATGTTTACCTTAATTTTTTTTTTCAATATAATGTGATCCTTTAAATCGTTACTTTAACTTAAATTTCAATTTATAACATTTAATTAACGGCTAATGCGCTACAAGATTACCATCTACAGACAGGTGTAATTAACTTCACTTAAAACCAATCACTTTTGTTTTTTTTTATTTAATGTAACGAAAGCTGGCAATAAAATTAGCAATGACACAAATTAAATAACAACATTGTAAAGCAAAGGTAATGTGATATTTTAAAAGAGGTATTCTTTTTATAACTTTGTACAGTGAAAAAAATAATTGAACTTCCTTACATTATTTTTACAATGATTTATGATTTAATACAATATAAAACACCTAATCTCGGTGCATAATTAATACTTACTTCTATTTGTATTAGTTTCCAATACTGTTATTTAGAGTTTTTAATAAGCTATTTTTATATTAATTTACTTTACGGCGAATCAAGATCAATGCAAACTCAATTTCGAACAAACTAGGAAATTTGATTTTCACTATTTTGAAAACATAATAATTAGATAAAATGTGACACGCCTAATTTGTATTATACCATAATTGACGGGAAGCAAGAATTGGACACCACTGAAAATTAAACATACCTATACAAAAGAAGGGCTAAGCTATCAGGGTTATCTTAATCTGGGATTAAGAAATAAGATTGGTACAAACCTTTAAATTAATGCATCATTCATCAATCTATAAAAAATTGACCAATCACATTTTTAATCCGTAGGTTAAAGTAATCCTGGCTTAATTTGCCTTTGTGCAACCGTTCCAAAACCAGCGAGACCTATCTTATAGGGCAACAATTACACTTAAAAATATGAAGCTGAGCAGCTGTGTTCTAAATATGGCAGGTTTAAATAAAATTATGGCGGTGTTCGGGTACTTCCGGTTACACCAGAAGTAGTCGTCCACTTACTATATACTACTACGTTTTCGAATTCCTTTTTCAATTTTAGCCTCACTGTATATGACATACCATGTAGCTACCTTCACTAGTTTGCTTTTTGTAAAAGTGACAATAACGCGTATACGTTTGAAATTAAATTTATTGGAAAAGCTAAAGAATACTGACTTTTCAAAGGATATGAAAAGATAAATTAAATTGTAATCTACACGTTTTGAGCTCTAAGGGATAGATCTCATTTGAATTCCAATAGTGTATTACATTGAAAGTGCGCTACTTTTTATATATCACGCCAACCTATTAAGTGGACTGGGATGACTATTTTGGTAAAAAAAACGATTTTTGTGCTTTTTTAATCAACACTTCATTCTGATTATTTTGATACCAAATTTATTATAACAAACGTTTTTGTCATGCCATGTACAGTTAGTTTTAGCCTACTTCATAGTCCATGACGACTCTTGTCTGGTATCTTTCTAAGCGTAAATTGAACATCCTATATAGTATCCTTGGAGACCTGTCTAACCCATAACTGTTAAAAAAGTGTCTGCACAAAATCCAAGCGAAACTTTGAACAGCATTATTTAGACAAGAATTTCAAAATCAAATTTTGTTACGAGAAATACTTAGAATTGGTTGTGTATGAAGCTATAGCAACATTCAACAATTGTAACGCTACAAAATGCAAAATTTTTAGAGAGCTTGGTATGAATCCTGGATCAAACTGTATCAGAACAATGAAGACAATTGACACAAGAAGAATCGCAGAAGCTGAAAAGACCATGAAAGATATTAAAAAAAAAAATGTAGGCAACAACAAAGCATGGCCAAGTGGAAGTTGAAGGATGCCTATGGAAGAAGACTCAGACCTAGAAGATGGAGCAGGGATGTATTAAGGTTTGGAAAACCACTTTTGTATTTAATTTTATGTTTAATTGCGTTTTCCTGAAAACGTTGTTTTTTAAGATACAGGAAAACTTTTCTCAAAAACTATTAAAGATATTTACATAATTTTTTTGTTTTGTTTCTAATACTAATCTGCATCTTTTAAGCAGAATTTTTGAAAATTCCTTTTTATTTAAAAATTATGCAACATTACAAAAATATTTTTTTGGAAAATTTTGGACTAGGATAAAAAAATTCTCATTTAGATGAAAAATTATGTTTTGAAAATTCCTCTGCTGTAATTAACCACAAATATCCAATCTTTAAAACGAAAAAAAATTTAAGCTTATATAATCATTACTTTCTCAAATGAATGTTCCTAAATATGTGTAATATAACATTGCGAAGATAGGGTCATCCCGGTACCCCTAATCATAAGTAACTATAAAAATATTACATTACATTATACAGGGTTTTCTACGGTAGGCGTTCGTTAGAAGTTTATGTGGTTAGAAACAATTTAGAAATCTGAATTTTTGGACTTAAGGGTTATTTAAGATTCTCTTTCATTCTAAAATATTTTCAAGGTCATGTCACTTCCGGTTATACCGGAAGTCGCCACTAACTTCCTTATTTTAAATGGAACACCCTGTATATTATTTTATTTTTGCATTCTTGACAAAATTTTAGGATAAGTCTTATAAGGGTTTCCTATACCTTTTTTCAACTGTTTCTTAGATATCTTGATTTTTCAAAAATTTTGAAAGATGTAACCCTATTTTCAACACTGCTTGTCTTACTTATTTTTGACTGATGGAAAGTGCTTCTGGAGTAGACAGAAGCATAAGAACTATACTTTTGAAATACTCATTGACAATTGATTTATTGCATACATGGTGTTCAAAATTTGATGAACTATTAAACAATTTTCAAAGTTGAAAAACTTTGTTAATTCAAATGTGACACCCTGTATATTATTGGATGAATATATGCAGCATTTAGTTATGCATCGTTTGGCTATAACATTACCTATACCTATTATCGACAATTTTCTTGTTAATTAATATTTTCTACTTTAGTGTGATTTTTGACAGAAACTGAAATGTTTTTCAAAAATAAAATGAACTTAATTCAAACTACACAAATTCTATTTTATTAAAACAATGAAATAAAACAAGAAGATAAAAAATTGAGAGCATAATAACAAATGAAAAACATAAAACAATTATTTGAACATAACTAGAAGAAAAGTGACAAAAAAGATAAAATGAATCATTACAAATGTTCCACATGACCGCCAATTTGATTTCAGCATTTTATAACTCTATCATATACTCCTTGCGAAATATTTTTAAAATAAGGAAGTTAGTGGCGACTTCCGGTATAACATGACCTTGAAAATATTTTAGAATGAAAGAGAATCTTAAATAACCCTTAAGTCCAAACATTCAGATTTCTACATTGTTTCTAACCACATAAACTTCTAACGAACGCCTACCGTGGAAAACCCTGTATATTTAGTACTATTACTGTTGCTTTATTTTACAAATTTTGTAACTGCGCAAATATTGAATTATCCACATAAATCTTTTACCATAACAAAATTACGTAAAAATCTAAAATAAACAAAAATTTCCAATTTCACGAAGGTTGATTTTAATTAAGTTACTTTGCTTGAAGAAATAAGTTTTGTTAATTCTGTAGTTACAAAAACACGTTTTGAAGGCTTTCATATACCAGTGAGACAAAACAATAATGTAGAGAATGGGATTTTGAAAGCAGTAAGTGTAATTTTGGGACCTCTTATATGTATTTCACGAAAATTACCTTTTTTTATAATAAACATACTTATATTTTGCTTCTGTGAAGAAGTTAACATAGCTGTGACACTGGACATAAAGAACGTACGACGTTTTGTCTTAATTTTTGGTAGGTATGTCTGTTTTCCTAGCCTTTAGAGTAAATGCTACACGAATTAAATGTTTAGTCATCGCAGCATTGCAATAATTTAAATATGTAATAACATAACATAACAAATCTAGATTAAATGTATTCTTCTGTTTTTAATGTATCATAGCAATTAGGCAGTTTTTAAGAAGTTGCGAAAAATGTTTTGCTTGAGTACTGCATAAATCTTCTGTAGCCGTAGCATTGCCAGCTATTTGCTGGCTTGCAAGGTCGTCTCTTGTGTATAGAATTATGTAGGGTAAGTCCGGGGTTTGCAGCAAGTAGGGTAACTTATGTTAACAATGCCGTTAGGAGGGAATGTCACGTCGTCGGGCATACCTTGACTGGTAACCGATCTACCTATTATTTAATTACTTATAAAACTCGGACCTCTCTGGCTATAAAAGACGACCGGGTTGAAACCGACAGACCCGCACGAACATGGGCGTATAATTTTAGAGGTATGTATGAGAAAGAGTGTGAAATTACGAATACAATGAACAACAGACAGCTTGATATTGAGTGTGTATAAGCCAAGTGAAACAATGATTTTATTGGGAGATTTGAGTATATGGATGGGTGTACAGAGAGAACATACTGAAAGCGTTCTAAGAAAAATCGGGAATTCAAGAGTAAATATTTGTGTAGAAAGAAATCTGTGAGTATCTGATATATGGTTGAAATATAAAAGTGTTCATATGAATACAACACAGAGAGATGAATCTAAAACATGTTTGACCTGATCGTCTATGATGAAGGACTTGGATTGGGGAGGAACGAATCACTTTTTAGTTGCATGATATGCAAAGAGCAGAACTGTGAGATTGAAAGTGCGTGGATGTGTTTAAATGAAACTGTTGCGCTGCACAAATATATGGACGAACGATTGTGGGTAAGCAAAAAAAAAGCGCTTGGTGGAGTGAATCTGTAAAAACGGCAGTATGTATAAAAAAAGACAGGCGCGTAGAGGACAATGACTGTATGAAATTTACAGAGTAAGAAGAAGCGAACAAGGCAGTAAAAATAGTAAAAGGCCTCGAGTTCAACCAAGGGTGGGAAAATGCAGAACGATAGAAGTGCTAAATAGTATGAATGAGATAGTATGGGTACTGAAAGGTAAGCTGACTGTAGAGTTAAGTAAGTAAGAAACGATTTGGAGTTGAATGAGGTAAAGAAATGTGTACACAAGTTGAAGAATGATAAAGCTGCAGGTATGGATGCAATTACTGATGACTGCTGAAATACGCATGTGCAAATTATTTAATGCGTAGCGTGAATTGGTGCCGATTGATTGCAAAAGTACAATTATTGTTCGTATAGGCATATGGGGAGTAACAGTGATTGTAAAAACTACAGAGCGATAAGTATGTGGATTGTACCCTGTAAGGTATTATGCGTTGATCAGATGGTTGCCCTCCAACAGGTAATTGTGTTTAAATGTAAAGAAGCTATACAACGCATATGTAGACTTGAAGAAAGCACCTGACCAGGTGAATATGGCGGGGCTCTGAGACATTTTCAGTGAGTGTGGATAGTACAGATGGTAAAATTGAGCGGCAAGTCAACGCAGTTAGGAAAGCAATTGTTAATATATAGACCATAATACAAAATGAGAGTATACTGCGAAACGAGCGATATACAATAATGTGTGTCCCGTTAGTACTGTATAGAATTGAGACATGGTATAACAGAAAAAGCACTATAGTAAAACATGCTGTGTGAGGAATGTTTGTGACATGGAAAAGATAATGATCGATCTGTATGAAAAAGTACATTTTGTTTTGGTCATATTGAAATAATGAATGTGGAATGGTTGATGAAGCATATATATGTGGGTAAAGTTAGCGGTAAGACTGAACATGGCAGACCTAGAAAGTGGTTGTTGAATGCAGCAAAAAGTGCAATTACGAAAACAAAGATAAAGAGTTTTAGGACTAAAATGGCGTGCCTGAATCAATACATGAACCTCGGGGAACCGATAGAGGAATGCAAATATTGAGAAAAAGTGTTCATGGTAATAATAAGAGGTACAATATGGTTTTTTCATATCCCGTAAAGGAGTGGCATTATGTTTAATTAATACGTATAAAATTTTAGTTGCGAATGCTTTTACCACCGTTTTCAGAGCTTTGCACCTATATTATAGTGTAATTAAGGTTAATGGTTTTGGCATTTTTCATCTAGTCATCTTTCACATATTTCTTTGACAACTAAAGTACTTTTTTGTTTTCGAGACGTTTAAATGTATAAATGAAGATAGACGAATGCAACCCGAAAGATAAGTATTTTAATTATGAGTGATGATCGTGAAATTTAATAATTTCATATATGCTTCGCTTTTATTTTTTGTTTACTTTGTTTGAAAGAATATTCAAAAATACATGGGATTGTATTCTTTTTGAGTTTTAAAACATAACTCTCAAAAGTTTCGCCTTTAAGGAGCCGCTGTATAGAAATTAGGCACCTATTATGTATAAAAGGTAATTAATTATTCCCTAACTATTTTATAATGTATACCTGATACATGCAATTGCGATTAGTGTTTTTAATTCTACGTCTTTTGAACGTCATAATTATTCCCCATTATGCCGATGTGCGGTATGATGGAAAGTTTTTAAGTTAAACGCAATTATTAGAATATATATATATATATATATATATATATATATATATATATATATATACAGCGTTTCGAAAGTTCTTTACAAATGGAATTTTTGTTATTAATTATTGGACAAAAGTCTTTTTGTCAAAAGTTCTGCTTAGTTCAAAACTACTAAAACACCAAAGAAAACTTTTCGATCTAAACCTATGAAATCAAAAGTTTTATTTTACTAAGAATACATATTATCCATAATAACCAAAATTATACTAAAACTAGGTAACTAATCTATTTATATTAAAAAAATTAGATTTAAGTAAATCAATTATTCAGAATTCAACATGTCCTCCATCTCTTTCCATACAAAGAACAGCTCCTCTTCCAAAATCCTTCACTGAATTTCTGATCATTGCGCCAGGAATTTGGCTCATTTTTTCAGCGATAATCCTTTCCAAATGGTCCATATCTTGAAAAGGTCTTTCAGAGTATACCCTTTCTTTGAGATAGCCCCACAAGAAATAGTCGAGGGGTGTCAAATCGGGTGATCTGGCTGGCCAAGGGTTTGCAAAATATCTTCCAATCCAGCGTCCTTGAAATGATGTGTCCAGGTATTCGTTTATAATTCTGGAGCTATGGCATGGGGCCCCATCATGCTGATACCATAAAGTGGATCGAATATGCAAAGGAATTGCATGCAGAACATCAAAAATTTGATTATTCAGGAATTGGTAATATGTCTCCGAAGTGAGGTTATGTCGAAAAAAATAAGGTCCAATTATTTGATTATTAAAAATGCCAACCCATACATTGGTCTTGAATGAATACTGATCACGGCATTCAACCACAAAGTTGGGATTTTCAGAACTCCACCAACGAGTATTTTGGGAACACATAACTCCGTTAGATGTGAACGTTGCTTCATCAGTGAAAAGTATTTTTTCTTGCAAAAAACGGATCGTGTTCTAACATTCCTTGAAACCAGGTACAAAAATTTAATCGAGATATAAAATCCCTATCTTTGAGAGTATTAACAAATTTTGGTTTGTAAGCATGAAATTTGTTAGATCTTAAAATTTTCGAAATTGTTGATTTGCCTACATTATTTGGTAACATTTGCGAAATCTGTTTTAAGGAAGTTCTTGGTTTTTCCACAACGGCTTGCATGATTTGTAACTGATTTTCTTCGTGATTAACTCTTCGCGCATGGTTTCTTCTGAAGTTATTATTAACAGACCCAGTCATTTTAAATTTAACAACGACATTTCTCACAGATACATGTGAAATAGGATTTTCCGGGTGCCTGTTATTGAATATCACTGCAGCTTCTCTGTACGTTTTGTAATTATCACCAACAATTAACACTAATTCTATTTTTTCTTCTAAACTTAATTTTGTAGGCATTTTGTTTTCAATAACCGATTTGTGAGATATCAATTTACTTGACATTTACTAACGGACATTCTTTTATTTCCCCAGCCTACTGCAGGATGCATGAAAATCATACTGATCCCAAAGAGAGTTGAAGACCACGTTTAAATCTAATTGTCAATATTGAATTCTGATTTATTGTTCTGAATAATTCATTTACTTAAAAATAATTATTTTTGTTAATAAAAATTGATTAGTTAAATATTTGTGTACTATTTTGATTATTATGGATAATAAATAAAATTATATTTTATTATGGATAATGTTTATTCTTAGTAAAATAAAACTTTTTGATTTCCCCCGTATAGGTTTAGGTCAAAAACAGTTTTCTTTGGTGTTTTAGTAGTTTTGAACTAGAAAACTTTTGACAAAAAGATTTTTTGTCCAATAATTAATAACAATTCATTTTAAAGAATTATCTGTCATTACAAAGTGATTCTAAAATATGGTCAAAATTTGCTGATGATAGCAATGCAAACGTCTATCAACTTGGTCGTAAAACGCACCATTACGGAGATACAGGGTATTTAGTTTTCAATTTGATAAGCTAATTTATTTAATATTTCCGTTAGTTTTCAATAAATAGCTTTCAAATTTGTAGCATTGCCTATAATTCTTATGCCGAATAACGTGGTTTATCTAATTTCAATGTATCGTACAGATGGCGCTAGTTGCCGCATATTTTTGTGGTTAAAAATGACGTAACTTTTTCTAACAAAAAGTATCAACTTTTCAAAGGCACAATTGGATTCTGCGATCAATATTGCATTAAAAAATGTATACCGTATTGAGCTCGCTATCTGTAACCATTTCCGAATAAAACTCAATTTCACATTTCAAATCTCAATTATTGGTATTATTACAATTCGGAGAAGTCAGTAGAATATTATTCAAATAAATGATTATAAACAGATTTAACAGAAAATATGAATAAAGTACCGATAATGATATTTCAATTCTCAAAACGTTCTCCATTTTCTTGTATACACTGTTGCAGTCTTCTCATAATTGAAAATACTACACGATTTAGTCTTTGCTCTTGTATTATTTCATTGAAAGCGTCTTCAATTCGCTGGCGCAGTTCCTCAACAGTTTCAATCAACTGAGCATATACTTTATTTTTCACTTGTCCCCAAACATTGAAATCGATAGGATTGAGATCTGGTGACCTAGGGGGCCAAATTAAAGAAGCTTCATTGCATCGGCCTATCCATTGATTTGGAAAATTTTCGGATAGCCATATACGACACTGTCGACTAAAATGGGGAGGGGCCCCATCATCCATGTACCATAAGACACACCTTCTCGCTAAAGGAATATCTTCCAAAAGTTTATAAAGGTGATTGGATAAAAAATCGTGGTACGTTTCTCCGGTTAAATTACCTTGGAGAATGCGGTAGCCTAGAAGTTTAGTCCCAAGTGTTGCTGCCCAGACATTAATTTTGATAGAATTTTGGCAATGAGTAGTTTTTCTGGAATGCGGATTCTCATCGGCCCAAACATGTTCATTATGCATGTTAAACACTCCGTTTCTGGTGAAAGTAGCCCTCATCGCTAAAGATGATATTTGAAAGAAAGTTGGGGGGTCCTGTTCATGGGTCCTCAGGAGCAATCCACAAAATCTCGTGCGTATGGGTCTATCACCTGGCAAAATATCCTGGACTTGACGATAATGGTACGGATACAATTGTTGTTCTTTTGCAACTCTCCAAACAACTGGTTGTGACACTTGAATTTGTAGCGACAGACGCCTAGTACTAACAGTGGGATTATCTTCAATAATATTCAAAATATTCTCCTCATTTGCAACTGATCTCACCGTCCTTCGTCTTCCCCTATCAGTAGTCTGAGGCTTCAAAGTTCCACTTTCACGTAAGCGGCGTTCAGTAGACAGAAATGTTTTATAATTAGGCAGATTTCTTCTGGGATATTTTTCACTGTACCGTCTCACAGCAGCCCGTACACTTCCAAGACATTCGCCCAACACCAGCAGCACATCAACATACTCAGAAAATGTGTAGAGCGGCATTTTAATTTAACAACGATGCAAAACACAATTTCAAACAATTTAAACGTTAATGACAGATAGCGAAATATTAGCAAGCTACTGTCAGTGCCTACTTTTTTACGTTTCAGTGCCATACGAATGCGAATGTATGATGAGATTACACACGCACAAGGTTCACGTAATGCAAAATTTCATTTTTATCGGTTGTAGATATCGCACTTCATAAGTTGATTGAAACTGTTGAGGAACTGCGCCAGCAAATTGAAGACGCTTTCAATGAAATAATACAAAAGCAAAGACTAAATCGTGTAGTATTTTCAATTATGAGAATACTGCAACAGTGTATACAAGAAAATGGAGAACATTTTGAGAATTGAAATGATATCATTATCGGTACTTTATTCATATTTTCTGTTAAATCTGTTTATAATGATTTATTTGAATAATATTCTACTGACTTCTCCGAATTGTAATAATACCAATAATTGAGAATTGAAATGTGAAATTGAGTTTTATTCGGAAATGGTTACAGATAGCGAGCTCAATAAGGTATACCTTTTTTATGCAATATTGATCGCAGAATCCAATCGTGTCTTTGGAAAGTTGATACTTTTTGTTAGAAAAAGTTACGTCATTTTTAACCACAAAAATATGCGGCAACTAGCGCCATCTGCACGATACATTGAAATTAGATAAATCACGTTATTCGGCATAAGAACTATAGGCAATGCTACAAATTTGAAAGCTATTTATTGAAAACTAACGGAAATATTAAATAAATTAGCTTATCAAATTGAAAACTAAACACCCTGTATCTCCGTAATGGTGCGTTTTACCACCCAAGTTGATAGGAACTTTTGTTTGCATTGCTATCCTGCATCAGTCTAATTTTGACCACCTAATTTAGAATCACCTATATATATTATATATATATATATATATATATATATATATATATATATATATATATATATATATATATATATATACAGGGTGTCCCAATAGTGCGTATTCGGTCGATAGCTCCTTAGCCATTAAATTTAGGAGATAAGTTTAAATACGAAAGTTGTCTATTTTTATAAGTTGCATAATCTAAAAATAGTTTGGTTTCTACAGGGTAATATAAAAGCGGTACAATATAGAACTTTTGATTTTTAAATAGAACACCCATTTTATTTTTCGATTCTCTTTATAATTTTACATCTTTTTTTATAAGAATTACTTACAAGCTAAATCTTACAGTTTTTGAGATATTTGCAAAGTTAACTAAAAACTGACATTTTTATGTAGTAATTCAAATAGGCGTATCTCAGTTATTTTTAAAGATAAAAAAATAATCTTTGGTACAGAATTTATTCATACATGAGCTTACTTTAATCTGTTATCAAAATTGAATTTCAATATACAGAGTGATCACAAAAATTAATTCCATAACATAAACTTGAAAATGCTATATCTTCATTTTTTTAAATGGCACACCCTATATTTTTTTAATGCCTTGTCTTCGTTTATTAATCGGATTTCATTTCTGTTAAATATGTTATATACCTATCTCTAATAGTTTCGGAGATATTTAAGTTTGTTCAATTTTTTCGTTGATAACACTGAAGAAGAGTAAAATTAGTCGGTCAAAGCAAGCTATGAATACATAAGAAACTAAAAACATATTAACATAAATACAAACACTTAAAATTATAATAAATGATCAATGTGACCACCATTTTGTTGTTGGTAAACATGAAGTCTTTGAATAAACGGTGATCACAAAATTAATTCAACAACGTAAATTTGAAAATGCTATATCTTCATTTTTTAAATAGCACATATATTTTTAACGCCTTGTCTTCATCTATTAGTCGGCTTTAATTTTATTAAATATGTTCTATACCTATCTCTAATAGTTTCGGAGATATTTAAGTTTGTTTAATTTTTTTCGTTGATAACACTGATGGTGAGTAACATTAGTCGGTCAAAGCAAGCTGTGGATACATAAGAAACTAAAAAATATTAACTGAAATCCATAAATTGTAATTATAATAAATATTGTATGAAACCACCATTTTTAAGAGATATTTGAGATGTTTTTAAACGATTCATCGTAAAATTAAACAATTTAATCAAAAGAGCGTAAAACAAAGGATGAACGAAAACAAATTAAGAAATTAAACTTGTCAAACAGTGCTAATATTTGTGTAGTATTGTATACTTACTTCCTAAATTACAAAATGAATTTTTCGAAAGAAAAACTTGTTAATATGATTTACGTCCTTGGTGAAAGCGATAAAAATTGTCTTTTCGCTCATCGAATTTATAAGCAAAAATTTCCAAATGCACGACACCCGCAAGTTTCAGCATTTGCAAGATTGGGAGAGTGTTTGGAGCAAACAGGCAGTATTCATTACAAAGACAATTTAGAACGAGAAAGAAACTCAATTAACGAAAGTAATGAACATTATTTCTTCAATCCGTGATTGAAAATCCTCACGTTTCTTGACGACAATTGGAATTAGAAGTTGGAGTTTCAAAAACATCAGCTAATAGAATTATAAGAAAATATAAATATCATCCATACCATGTCCAACTTGCACAAGAATTAGACGAGGATGACTTCCTTAGTAGATTAAACTTTTGCAATTGGGCCATAAATAAAAATTTAGAAAAACCCAACTATTTTAGCACGATCTTATTTACTGATGAAGCTACTTTCCACAAAAATGGATACGTTAATAGATATAATTTCCATTATTAAGGTACTGAGAATTCCAGATTTATAATTCCTGTTGATCATCAACACCGCTGGTCATTTAATGTTTGGGCCGGTATTATTGGGGAAAGAATTATAGGACCACATTTTTTTGAAAACACGGTCAATGGAGATTCATTTTTAAACTTCTTGCGCAACGAATTTGAAACTTTTAAACTTTACAAACCCTTAGAGAAATGTGGCTGCAATTAGATGGCGCTCCTCCGAATTTTAGCAGAAACGTTAGAAATTATTTAAATATCCAGTTTCAAAACAAATGGATTGGAAGAGGAGGGCCGATCTCCTGGCCTGCAAGATCGCCTGACTTGACAAAGCTGGACTTTTTCTTTGGGGTTGAATTAAAAGAAAAGTCTATCAAACTCCTCCAACGACTGTAGATGATATGAAGGCAAGAATTAGAGACGTCATGCAAAATATAAATGTTTCCATGTTACGAAAAGTAAATTTGATGTTCATTCAAAGACTTCATGTTTGCCAGCAACAATATGGTGGTCACATTGAACATTTATTATAATTTTAAGTGTTTGTATTTCAGTTAATATGTTTTTAGTTTCTTGTGCATTCATAGCTTGCTTTGACGGACTAATGTTACTCTTCTTCAGTGTTATCAACGAAAAAAATTAAACAAACTTAAATATCTCCGAAACTATTAGAGATAGGTATATAACATATTTAACAGAAATGAAAGCCGATTAATAGATGAAGACAAGGCATTAAAAAAATATAGGGTGTGCCATTTAAAAAAAATGAAGATATAGCATTTTCAAATTTATGTTATTGAATTAATTTTTGTGATCATTCTGTATATTGAAATCCAATTTTGACAATAGATTAAAGTAAGCTCATGTGTGAATAAATTCTATACCAAAGATTATTTTATTATCTTTAAAAATAACTGAGATACGCCTACTTGAATTACTACATAAAATGTCAGTTTTTAGTTAACTTTGCAAATATCTCAAAACCTGTAAGATTTAGCTTGTAAGTAATTCTTATAAAAAAGATGTAAAATTATAAGGAGAATCCAAAAATAAAATAATATATAGGGTGTTCTATTTAAAAATAAAAAGTTCTATATTGTACCGCTTTTATATTACACCCTGTAGAAACCAAACTATTTTTAGATTATGCAGCTTGCAAAAGTAGACAACTTTCGTATTTAAACTTATCTCCTAAGTTTAATGGCTAAGGAGCTATCGACCGAATATGCACTATTGGGACACCCTGTATGTAAGTGTATATATATATATATATATATATATATATATATATATATATATATATATATATGTATATAAAAGCGAAAATCACTCACTCACTGATAATCATCGCACAGCCGAAACGGCTCGATGGATCTACTTCAAATTTTGACAGGACCTTCCTTTCATGCCCTAGGCGTCGATTTTTCGATATTGGGCCTTTAAGTGCCAAAAAAGGTAAAAAAAAAGGATTTTCTGAACGGCGTCCCGCGTCCGAAATATCAACTCGATCGAAAAAATCTCGGACACGTCGATTTTTATTTTCAGTCTGCCGTCTGCTCCGACGGTCAAAAAAATTTTACAGTGGCGTGCCGCCGGGTGCGGATGGAAGTCCTAACCGTAAACCGTTGGTCCTAGAGGCATAAAATTTGGAGGGTGTGTTCTTTGTGAAGTGTAGGTATCCACTAAGAAAGGGTTTTTCGAAATTCCAGTCCTAAGAGGGTGAAATGGGGGGTTGAATTTTTTTGTGAAACTTTGTTCTATGGGTCGATTGACTCGAAAATTGGTACACATATTCATCAATTAAAATTATGAGACGTCTATCACGTGTTCTATGCAATTTTTCGATAAGACGCGTAATTTAGCGGCAAAAAAATTTCTAAGGTATAATTTAAGTGTTAGTTCAATTTTTTTCAATATCTGAATAACGATTCATTTTATTAGAAAAAGTGTAGACATACTTTTAAAAGGAAATTTAATTTTACATAACTTTTCTTTATAAACTTTCTTAATATAATGCAAGGTAACTCTAAAAAATAATTAAATATGAAAGAAAATGGTTAAAATGTATTATTAGTATTTTATAGAAGCGGGCGGCTTTGAAATTTTTTTTAGTTATGTCTATCTGAAATGAAGTTTTAAACGTCATTCTGACATAGATTACTGTTTTTGTTTTTACAATGTTGCCTGTTTTCGTTATGAACGTATGAGAGGTTGCAATTTGTTTTAATTTTTACCTTCCAACCTACATATACATATGTAAATATAGAAGGTTATGTAATTGACTTTTTAAGTTAGCATCTATACTTGAAATCAAATAAGAATAAAGTAAAGGGCGCTTGAATTCAAGTTATGTTTACACACTATAATGTATATATGGCGGCATATTTGAATAACGGTAACAAATTTTTTACGAAAAACTATGAAGTTTGTTTTTCTTCAGTACAAGAAATTAAACCAGTTGAAAATCCGCATTGCATTGCCATGATGAATAAAAGAACTATTTCATTAAATTAAATGTATATTTATTCTAATAATTAAAAATAACATTTTTAATTTAATAAAACTGTCTTGCAGTTGTAATTGTTCTATCTTCCCACACTTTAGTTTTCACATGTCCCGCATTAACCCACGTTTCATCAGTATAATAAATTACGTAGCGGAGCACGCTTTTATATATTATTATAGTATTTATATATCCTAAAATCTAATCAACTCGAGAAATAAAAAAAAACAAGTACGTACATCTTATCGTTTTGGAGTTATCGAAGAAAAGGTCGGTTGCGTAACCTACTATACCTACATAGATGTAAGCGGATAGAAAGTATTGGAACAGTAATTCAACAAATTTGAAAGCAATTAAATTTAAAGTTTACATACTTATCATACACCTAAATGTCCAGACGAGAACGAAATGGTTTTACGGAGTTACTCATCTTTTGCAGTGACAGATGCCCAAAAACTTCATTTATTCACCAATTGCCTCATTTGGCAAAAATTAAACGTTATTAGTTCAAGGTATAAGCCATCCTTTGGGGCCAAAGTTACCCAAAAACCTTATTTATACTCCAGTTAGGTTGGCAAAAACATACACGGTGTTATATTTAGGTAATAAATAAGTAATTGTATTTTTGAATTCTGTAGCTTTAAATGCTGCCATCTCGGGGTATATTTTCTAATCAGAGTTTTTCATATTACACCATATGATTGTATGTGATGACGTAGCTGTCAACACTCGTGGCGAGGATAATAGATATGGAACTTTCATATTTATGTGTTTGTAAAATAACTATATAACGTTACCGTGCGATAGATAAAAGTGATAAAGCCAGCTAATCGGAATAAATATACCACTGTAGCGCGGAATTTAATTCTTATATTAATTGTTTTTTAACAAGCATTGGCGTACTGGATATCAACAAAAAACCAAAAAACACTTTTCACAAAGGGGGATAGTTTGATTATAATGCAAGTTACAAGAAAATTTTAAAGGAAAAAGCAAACAACAGCGGCGTATAAACAATATTCCTTTTCTTTCCAGTGAAATAATGGAACAAAATTTTAGGTGCTTAAATGTGTAGTACTGAATATCCATCTTTACTTGTGTTCAATGCCGGATTTGTTATGAGTAAAATTCGTTTTCTGATCAATTTTTTCTGAAGTTAAGTTAATAAACTAGCACGTTTAAACTTCTATCATTGAAGAAATTACTAGCTTGTGGTATTACTCCAAAATTGGAGAATGTCAAAATAATTTCTGCGCTACTAATTTCTGTGTAGAAATGTACAAAACTGTATTCTTTAACATATTCTTGTAGTTTTCATACTATCCAAACTATACGCCATGACTTTTCTAAAAAAACAGTATAAGGAGTAAACTCTGCACAAAAGGGAGCACATTATTTCCTATTTTACCAATATTGTCACGTTATCCGAATGGTTACCAGATCATGCGACTGCATAGGCAACCATTTATATGTTACCTTATAACTATAAATAAAAATTAGTGGAAAGGCAGTAAACATTTTTTAGTTTTATACTTATAGAATATTAATTGTCATTTTGTAAACTATGTTAGCCTTAAACAAACTGTTACAAATTAGGTACCTATAAAATTTTAAATTAACTTAGGTATAATAACTGAAATTCTTGTTTATAGAAATTGCCGCACATTTATACGCAACCATGAGATATAATGAATACTTATAAAAAAAATTTTATAATGAGAAAATACATTAGCTTTAATTGGATTAAAGTACAAGAATTATTCAAATATTTTTGTTTTCGGAAAAAGACCAGTAATACTTTTAATACGTTTTTTATATAAGGTGTATAAGTATCATTACACTTCACATTATTTTTTTCTTTTATCTATTAACTTACCCTATTATATTTGACTTGGTATCAGTTTCAGCCTTCAATTTATAAGCAACTGTATCATTAATCACATTCTAACCTTGGTTACATACACACTAACAAATGCAAACTGACCCTGACGTGGTTTTTCGCTTTTAATGTTTTTTCAAATATCTTACCTTATGCTCTAACCCCATACTCTTCCATTGTGTATTTTATTACACCTGAAAGTTTCACTTTCTAAATGTTGCGTCCTTTTTTATTATGTCCATGAGCAAGTGTGTTAATTTATGTATAAACCGTACCCTTGTTAAACTTTATGGATCTAGATACAATGTTATTACTAAAGGTACAGTGACCGATGATGCATTCCTCTCTTTTTTTTAAGTAGGATGAGTACAGAATTCAGTAGTGTTTAGCGAACGTCTGTACGATGAAACTTAAATTGTACGAGTGCCAAAGTGCAACAGTATACTACAAAACAGTACTTTCGGCTTTAAAAGCATACTGACAAAGAAGGTAATGAAAATTTGCATTTAAATTTCGAATTTCTTCGTTTTTGTTTCAATGCCAACAGACGACCTTTATTGCATAAACAACAGTTATATGCATGCGTGTCGTTGTCGTGCTATAAATTTGTTTTATTTTTATAGTACTTCTTAGCTCGTTGTCTTGTTTGTCAGACGAAAATAAATAATACAACGTTTTAATAATCTGGTTGTCTATCTTGATTAAGCACGAATGTCGACTTGATTTTTAAATTTAGCCCCAAAATCGTTATTTATTGTTTAAGTGTTATTGAGAAACCTGATTATACTTGTGACTGTCTTCATTTATCGGACCCAATATAAATGGTTATTGTACACCATTAATATAAATTTAAATTAAATTTTTCATTAAACTTTGTACTAAGTGCAGTTATCAGAGGTCTCAAATTCGCCATTTTATCAAACTAACAAAACAAATTTAAAAGATCGTCACAGTATACATAGTTATAATGTAAATTACGAATTGGCATTTTTAAGACAGATGCTTAATTATTATTGAAATAATGACATCCCGTCGATCACACATTGCTGATGTTTCGTCAAGGTCAAATTACTTTTTGTACTAGGACAAAAAGTAAGTTACATTTTGTATAGTTGCTATGGAGACACCGAAAAATCCCGAATTGGTACGAAGGACTGTTACAATATGGTGTCTTATTTATGTGGTTGGAAAAAAATAATTATTTGTTTCATTAGTACAAAAAATGCCAATTTTCGGGACGAGGAAGAAAGTTGCGAAGTGGAGTCCAGCAATCATCCCGAAAATGCATTTTTTGTGCGAATGAAACTTTTTCTTCGGCCACTTTCATCTTTATATTCAGTCATTTATTTGCAGTTCACTATGTTTTTGGGAACCCCTTATTTAGTCGCTATCGGTATCAAACATAATACTCATTTTATACAAAATGACTATTATTCTACTTTTTAGTGAAAAAAAAATTGTCCGTGTAGTTTTTAATTAATGTTCATTGGATTTTACCTCTATAAATTTAATTCAAATGTCACAGATATTAGTGAAATAATGTGAGGATACCGGCGACAGCAAATGTCTATATCTTTTGATAGAAGATATTCACTCAAAACATATAAATAAACTTAGACTTGCTTAAAACGAAAGTAAAAAGCAAGATTATATTATATATCAATACTTATTTATGACTGAAAACGACGTTTGTAATGAACATGTAAAAATTTTATTTATGGAACGTCATTCACACGAAGCTGATGCTTGGTGAAGGTCAAATTACTTTTTGTACAGTTGCCATGGAGACACCTAAGAATTCCGAAATCAGCCACTTTTGGTACGAAATGCTGTCACAATATATCGTCTTATTTGGGTGGTTGGAGAAAAGCTTATTTTCTTTAACCTTACTTCGCGGAATTTCGTGTTTAATAGTACAAAGGTTTTAAAAAATTCAATGCCACAATTTATATTATATTAATTTATATTGGAGAAATGTATTTTTGGAACTATTGTATAGAAAAGTTGATATCATATCCATTCTCTTTGGACATAATCCTAGGGCTTAATAAACGTGATTCTTTTACCATGTGTATACAATTTTGACTAGGATTTAAACATTAATTACAAAAAATTTAAATAAAAACCGTCAAGGTTAAAATAAACGCTCAGCTATGAAATAAGTTAGTTCCCTACTTAAAATAAATTATTTGATAAGCATTATTTAGCCTTAGATGTTATAACTGTTTTGTATGAGATTTTATTTAATTTCCAATGACCCAAGGTGTAAGTAAGAATGTGACGTAAGCGGCGAGTAATCTATTACGTACATTACAAAAAACTTCATACACACGCGATTTTAACACGTTTGTAACAATTTGCATAAAAAACGTTATATACCAGCATATAAAAATATAAAAACACGTATCATTTGATTCACAAAACAATTTTATCATGATTACGAAAATAAAACTGTAGTAGAATAAATTTGCAATTTCCAAGACAAAAATGATCAATATGTAGATCCTGGATACGGATAAGTGTGAGAGACACATTTTTCAGACTGCCTCTTTCACAGCACATCATCCACTATTAATTTTTATATAGGTGTAAATAAGATACATCTTGTACAACCAAAGTATGTATCACACATTGAGATTGAGTTTTTAAAGAAGAAGAGATTGATATGGCTTAACCATACCAGTATAATAAGGCAAATGTTAAGGCCGCGCGTATTATAAAAGATGCGCGCCACAATAGCTTTATGAGCTGTGTTCTATATTATTTTATATACTGCGCACTTAAAAATTAAAAATTTTTGAAGAAGATATTAATAGATTTATAATGAAAGCTGATGACGTGAAATATCTAGCGATAAAAATGGATAGGGTTCTTGTGCATTTTCAGGTATCGTAACAAGATGTCTGAAAATACAAATGATCCAATTTTTCAGGTGATTTTGTTGGCTTTAATGGTGCATGTACAAAAGAGTGATCAAATATGACTGTGGATGTCAGTGGACATAAAGCAGAAATTTAATTAGTAATTTCCAAATGAAGAAGCAAAATCGATATTTTCTAATGTACTGGTATACCTCGCCTGCATAACTTTTTTTGTTATTAAAAATAAAAAAAACAAAACTTACAGTCAGTGTATATAAAAGACACATTTAAACTTTTTGGCAAACTCATTTGTTTCGAAATACTTCCGAACCAGCAATGACCCTAAATTTGATTTGTAACTGGGTCATCCTATATTGCTTTGCTTAATTCGACGTCAAATGACATTCTGAATGCATTTAAACAACATTTTTCAACTTTTGACAGATTAAGTTATTTTTGTTTTAGATTTTATATTTAGATTTAGAGCGCTATTGTTATGCAAATCGTTTCATTTATAATCAAATAGCATGGAAAAATACAGTTTTTTCGGAACTGAGATGAAAATAAATTTAATTACTATTTAAAGAATTTAAATAACGTAAAATGAGCAAAAAAAAAACGAGGTGGCATTTAAAAATCGAAAATTAAGGTTATTTCTTCGAAACAAATGAGTACCTATGGCAAAAAATTCCAAATTTCGTTTCTATATCTCTAAAAAAAGAAGTGGTGTCATTTGACCTTTAACTCTTTGATCTTAAATTGTTTTTAGTTGCTTTTTTTAATGACTTTTGGAATTCCCCTTATAATCAGGTTTTTCCAAAGATTCATTGATTAGTTCCTAATTAATATACTTCAGCACTGTTTCTCAGGTTAATCTCATGGATTAAGAAATACAGTTTACGGGGATTGCAGATTTAAATTAAAAATAGTTTGTCCAAAAAATTGGATTCAGCACTGTTTCTCATGGATTCGCGATTTAATTAAATTTAGAAGTAAAATCCAAATTACAACCTGATTAGCCAAATGAGGTTGAAATAAACATCTTGTATCTTGTTTTCTTATCTAAGGTTCTTTTGACAGAAGCTGAGTTCAAACCAATACGAGGGATGTACAGTGTTTATTGTCCCTAGCATAGATGGCTTTGAAATATGTTGCTCCTAGTAACCGCACTTGTTTTGTTATTTTATTGACAAACAAACTGCCAAATTTGGTTTTAATAGTGTCAAAGTTGTACAAGTTGAAAGTAGTGGTTGCACGAAGATTTTGGGAAATTGGAAAAAAGTGAGCTTCATGCTGTCATCAAGTATCTACCAAAGAAAGGTTTCACACCTAAAGAAATTCATACAGATATGGTTGGAGGGCTTGGAGATTCTGCTTCTTCCTAACAAGTAGTAACAAATTGGTCTCGAGCAATCGAATGTGACAGAACAACCTGCGCATGGAAAAGGTGCTAGTCGGCCGCATTCTGCGTGTACCCAAGAAAACATTGATCTTGTGAATGGCATGATCAGAGAAGATCGTCGATTGACAACAAGACGTGTAGCGAAGACAACAGGACTTTCAAATGGTACGATTGGAACCATAATAAATGACTATTTAGGGCTTCATAAGGTGTCAGCAAAATGGGTACCTCGAATGTTGACGACCAAACAAAAGGGTTTGAGAGTCACTTCTTCAATAGCCAATTTAGCCTTGGTTAACCGTAATCCTAAATGTTTCCTAGATCGCTATGTTACGGCTAATGAAACTTTGGTTCATCACTTCGATCCCCCTCCACGAAAATTTCGTGTACAGTCTTCAGAGGGAAAGATAATGGCTACAGTTTTTTGGGATGCCGAAGGAATTTTACTGGTAGTTTTTCTGGAACGTGGCCACACAATCACTGGTCAGTATTAAAGAAAAAAGAAGAGGAAAACGGTCACACGGAATTCTCTTTCATCAAGACAACTCCCAGTACATGTGAACCTTATTTCTATGAATGCAATTTATGAGGGTGGGTTTGAAGTTATGGAGCATCCACCCTACTCCCCTGACTTAGCTCCCAGTGATTTTTATTTATTTCCAAAGCTAAAAGAGAGTCTTCGAGGAACTGAATTTGAGAGCGATCACGTAGTTATGGCAGCAGTGCAGGACTTCTTCTGTGATCAAGAAAAGTGTTGCTATGATTGAACATAGGTGGAATAAGTGTCTTCACGTTTAAGGGGTTATGTTGAATAATAATGTTGTATTCTATACTAGGGACATTAAAAACTGTACATCCCTCGTATCTTGGACTTGCATCTTGGAACATGCAACTTGAATCCTGATTTCAGTCTGAGACATAGAAAAAAAATTCAAGATGCATGTCTGAGGCTCACTAAAAGGTCTTACTTAAAAGTTTTGACACCATCTTCTGCTAAAACGGCCCTAGATTCAAGATGGAAGTGCAAGATGTTGATTTCAACCACAATGACCTTAAGACACATGGAAACAAGACGGCTGAGAGCTAAAACGTACACTGAAACAAGATGGCACAAACAAGTTGTCTGAAAGCCAAAAAGGCATACGGTAGCAAGATGGCGGAGGCGAGATAATGGAAATCCAAAAAATCACACAGAAACATTGATTTCAGACTGGTGTTAGCTTCTGTCAAAAGGACATTAGATTTATAAATACGATTCAAATCCAAAATATTGGTTTAAAACCAGTTTCTGTCAAAAGGACCTTAGATAAGGAAAGAAGATGCAAGATGTTCAATGTCGAAAACCTTTAGTCGGCTTTTGGGTATGTAATCTGCATTTTATTTCTTTATCCGATTATTGCGAATACATTTTTAACTAAAATCCGCGAATACAAAAATCTGCAATTTCCGTAATCTGTACTTCTTAATTTTCGAATCCATGTGAGAAACAGTGTTGAATAAGCGAATATTCATATAGCTAATGACTTTGGAAGAAAAGAAAAGAAAAAGCAACGTGTTTCATTCCCTCTCGAAGGAGAAGGGCGGCTGCTTGGGATTCACAAGCTCCTTTACCCTCAATCGTCGATTCCCAACATACATCCATGAAGTATGCATACATAGTGGGATTAAGGATAGCTTCGCTCAGAATAGGATTGGAAGGAACGGAGTAGGGTTCTGAGGAGGAATGTACTAACCCAGCATTTGTCTAAATAGCCGCACATAATTTGTATGAGGAAATCCCCATGAAAAACCTCACACAGGATAACGGTACCGGGAATCGAACCTATTTTCACCCGAATGCTAAGCAGATCGTGTTACTATTGGCCCACCAGCTCGGTAATAATTTTGGAAAAAGCGGGTCAGTATGGAGAATTCAAAAGTCATTAAAAATCAATTAGTCAAAATGTAAAAGGTCGATTGACATCACTTCTACTTACAAACCTTAAATGTTTTGACAGTAATTATAGCTGTCTTATTTAGTAAGAATTTACTTTTTTAAACAAATGTTGATGTCAAATAGATATAGGATACGAAAAGTATTCAAATACGAGAAAGATACACTCTGGTATCGTATACTTGTATTGACAGCCTATTATGAAATATTATTGTATAGAAATTCTCCAGTCATAATCATAAAAGGCTAAAAAGACAAATGTTCACTTGTATACGTATATCGTAAAAAGTTTAAATTTGTAATTTTTAATGTTACTTGGCAATCAATTTATTTAATTAATTTATTGAACTGTAAAAATTGACAGATAATTTGTCAACGTTTTTGTATCACTACAATCGTTCACATAATGTATGGGACAACAGTGCGTGTTTAACGTCTACCTCCAAAAATTTTACATCTTTTAATCATTGATGTCCATAAGATTACAATAAATTTAGATTTGCTAATTTTGCTTCTAAAGTATAATAAAATTATTTTCTTCGCCATTTTTTTAATGTAGATTATTTATAACCTGAGTTTACAGATTCTACAGCAAGCTGTCACCATTTTCAAAAATTAATAAAGTGTACAAGGTTAACAGATGGACCGTGTAACAAAATAAATATATACGGAAATTACTGAAAAGCTATGGGGGTTAAGATATCCAATTTTCTTTAAACAAAATCTTTTTATATTTCTAAAACCAAAATTAAATTGTTAACTAGCCCTAGAACATTAAAGTATAACATAATGAAATCATTGTCTTCATCATTTTATTAATTTAGATTAATTAGGACCTGTATTTACAGATTGTACACCAAGGTATCACCATTTTCAAAAGTTAATAAAATGTACTAGACAAACAGAAGCTTACAGTGGTACTGACTATGTAACAAAATAAATACAACAGAAACTACGTTTAAAAAAGTGGGGGGATTAAGATCTCCAAATTCCTGTAACAAACATTTTTTATATTTCTAAAACCAAAATCAAATGGAAAATGCGCCCACAACGGTCCACAGTTAGATATACACATGAAAAAACCATAGAAAGTAACAGGTTTCACTAATAATTATAAAATTTAATCTCGAAATTCTACCAGTTTCTATGTCGGTTATTTTTAAAGTCACTGTGGATCTACTTAGAATACTAAATTTTTATTCTCATTGGACGTTTTGAATCCGCGACATTGAAAATTAAATGATCCGTTTTCACGGGCAAATTAGAATGATCTATTCAACACATTTATTTTACAATTAATTTTAACCATTGTGAATCAGATTAAAAAAAGTTATTAATTATTGGACATGAATTGAAATCACCATAAGATTGTTACTACATACTCAGTACGTTAGTCCATCATAGATTCTAGTTGGTCACTATTCAATAAATCAAGATCGAAACCCATGTCGTTATGGGGAATAATTTGCAAGTTGGATTTACCGATTTGGTCCAAACTTTTCATAACCTTATAGCGATTACTAGGTATACATTAATAATATTCATAATCAAGCTTTACGATGCCCAAATTTTAGAAAAATAGGGATGAGGTGATATGCGCAGCATATTTCCCATCTGCGAAGGTGATGAGCTAATCGAAAACAGGTTGCAATTGAGGTGGCTATACGTTATTGACGCTACAGTCATACAACCTGTAAGGTATTGTTGCAATTATGAATTTCAATAGGTTTACATTTTGACCATTCTCTTCTATTGGTAACATCTATTATCTGATGTTTATGTTCATGTTTGTGTGTCTTCCTCACTTAATGACCCTTTCACACTTATATTAAAATTTAAAATACAAAGTCAAACAAAACATTACAAAAATTTGAACAACAAATAGAAGTTAGTTCAAGACACCACTAATTATATTAGAAAATGTATAAAAATGTGTATCTGTTAAAATCCAAAAATATTATATTTTAAAACCTTAGGACATTACGGTAAAGCTAGCAGCCACCGGCGCGTTAGCTGGTTTCAAAACCGTATTACCGTTAGCAGCCAACGTGTTAGCACAAAAACTAAATTTCTGATTTATATTTTTGTTGGACTATATACAACTATTGCAGAAATTATGTTTTCGTTTTGAATTATGGTTTGACGGTGTTAGTAATAGTTTGGAATTAATTTTATTAAAAAACTTGTATTTATACACTAATTTTACCGGTAAAACCGCCGAACCCCAAAACGTTTGGTTGGGAAAACAACCAAACAGATTACTTGGATGTGGAAAAACGAAATTTTGCAGTTTTAGGGCGTTGGTATTCGTTTGGTGCCAAACATGCCTAAAACCTTTACTTCGCTTTAATTAAAATAATTATATTTAACGGTGTATTTTCCAATTTCACCTCCTTCTTTGAAAAAATAGCCAAATGGTCAAAAGCCAGGTGTTACGGTTTTGGAGCGTTAATTATAATTTGGGTCATCAATTTCGTTGAGAAAATGTCCAAATGCTTGGTGTCAAAAACCAAAGTTTATGGTTTTAAGCCCAAAAATGTCAAAAAACGTTATTCAATAACAGGCTTAGTTGGAAGAACAGCCAAATCCATTGACTACATGGGTAAGATTGAAATTTCATAGCTCTAGAGCATTGGTCATCCTTTGGGGCCAAAGATTTCCATCTTTATTTATTCGCCAAGTTCGTTAGGAAAATAGCATTGTTTTTGTCCACAAAAACTAAACAATGTTTCACTGTGGTGACTATCATTAGTTTGTCATACATGTAATCCTTATGTATAAATAATTTTGTTTGCAAAATGATAAAGGGGAGTTGCAACAATAAAGTTTTATATAGTTTAACTGAAATTTAATTGAAGCGTTACATCCCCCTTGATTAATTTTAGCAACTAAAAATTGGCATTATTAAAAAGTTGTCGAATTTTACGTCTATTGCAGAAATATTTTACTTACTTCTTTCGCTACTTTGGAAGACAACCTGGTGGGTCTTGAGTCATTTATTAGAATTGAGTTTCTCAAACGTTTATCGTTAAATTCCATACGCGAACTATATTTTCTCTCGAGAATAATGACGTAATATACTATTATGCACAATCATACACGTAATGAGTGTATTTTCAGGCACTTGAAAAGTTTCAAGCAAGCCATTCCTTACCAAGGTTACGATCTGGACGAAACATACTTGATGTTTGTTTGTGGAAAAAAATTAAAAATTTAATTTAATCTGTTGGTAAATTAAGGTAATTAATACATGAATTAATTATTAGGTTCATCACCATTAAAATTAAAATTAAAGGTACAATTGGTGCAACCCTTAAACCCCTTGTTTCAAGCCATCATTGGTAATAGTAAATTGTTCAGTCGTGGATTCTTTCAAAATGTCAACTGATTTTTAAATGACACTGAAACATTTGCAACGCAATATCGATATGGTTACCATATTAGTAACTACAAGTAATTTCTATTGCTTATTATTTTATTTCCAAATGATTGTGAATAAAATAGTATACGTACCTCGGTCATTATTGTTCTCTCGACGCTGCGCGTCTCGGCGAACTATCTTTCCTCTCGAGAATAATGACATTCTTTCCGTCTCGGTACGTAATATACTATTATACCTACTTATACTTATACTTTCATACAGTTTCAATGTTTATTTAGTATTAATTTAGTACTTTCAAGCCGTTGTTTTAAAATTGTTATTTTTATTATATTTATTTATCTACTATCACAATAAAAGATAAATTCTACAAAATGAAATACTAAACAATTCGAAATAAATCAAAAACTATTGAGTATAGGCTAGAACATAATTCTTGAAATGTAAATTTTTTGTTTTGTCTGTAAGATAAAATAATACTATGCACGCTGTGCTATTTGAAAAAAGTAAGTTTAATGAATTTTTACATTCCGAAATTAAAATTGGTTTTAGAGACCTTGTTGTAAGAAGATACGAATTATTAAGAACTCTTCTACTTACAATCATGCATTTCAAACTTTTAGAAAACTAATTTAGCACTCCGAACGATGAGCACTATTTTACTGTTTACAGATGTTAAATAAGAAAACCGTGTGAATAGGTTTTTAAACCTATTAGTAAATTAAATATTTATTATTAATTTTATTAAATACATAAATAAAAAGTTTACCTCGAGTAGGATTTGAACCTACGACCTGTACTTTGTTCATAACAGAACTTATAATAAACTATTAGTAAATTAATGAACTTTACAAAGGCTTCTTAGGCTGTAGTTTTGAATTAATCTAAACACTATTGCAATTTATGGTAACATTAGTTACAATTCCTTATGCAAGTGTTTCTAACCGGGGTTTGCTCTTCCAGTGATCTAATGTTAAATCTCTCGTCGATTTTATGAAAATAAATACTTAGTTATTGTAAAACTGCTGAAGTCATTCCGTTAGAAATTTTAGATGTTAATGGATTACCGGAAATCATATAGATAGTTTTCATTTGATTTACAGTTGACCTCTCAATGTACCCCTCGACAACTTCTGTACTTCTCCAACCGCTTAACACTTTAGTTTTTAATGTTAACAACTTCGTCTTTTGATAATTTGAACATATATTTAGCCATGACAAAGACACATGCAAACCGTATTATGTAAACGGTAAACTTATCTTTTGAATCCTTTTGCACATACCGCGGGTGACCACCTCCGTAGCTCACCCACTTATCCCAATCAATGTGGGTTTAAGGCGTCCACTGGAGTGGTAATATTCTTCTCACTTAGCATAGCGTTTTGAGGTCCTGCAACGATGTACGTGATAGAAAACCTTGGTGCCGGTTATACTGCCCGATGGCGATTTTCCGTTTTAAGTCGTCGACAGTCATATTACGGAGAACCGGGTCTTCGCTAGGTCCTCTTCTGTTGGCAGCTGCACCAAGAGAAGGGATTCCGGAAAAACCTTGCTTCTTCTTTCTGAAATACTAGTAATACTGCGCTCGTGTAGTTCAGAGCATACGTCGCTTTCCATGATGTCTACAGGTATTATCTGAGATGTCAAATAAAAATATGAAATTTCAAAACAGGTATTCCCCTTAGAACCACCTTAAATACAAGCTTCCTAATTGATATGGTACGTAGTACCTTGCCTACGCATATACCGCATCAGCCTGTCTCCGTCCTTGCTTGAGGTATTGAGTGTATTTACCATATCCATCGGTGATGACCTTGGCACGGACGAAGGCGATCCTTCGTCGGTCCAGTTCACGGGTGAAGGTGGCCCACTCTCTTTTATGACAAAGGATCATTGGCCACGTCTTCTCCCTGGGTGGCTTTTGTGGCTTTCGTGGCTTCCGGATGATTCATGCTGTCAGTAAAGAGCTAGAAAGCATAAACGTGTTCTTGGGTTTCTTTTTCTGGAACAGGGACTCTTCATCAGGCAACACTGATGTGTTGTCTGTGATGCGGCTACTACTTGGCGCGGCTACTGCGGGTGCAGCAACCGGGGTCCCTTCTATCCTCAGGTCACCTTTCTTCCTCTTTTTTCTTCTTTTTCTGCTTTTTCTTCCACTTGCAGTGGGTGCTCTGGCTGCTCGGTGAATTTCATTGGGATCGGCGATATAACAGCAGTGCTCTCCACTCCGCATCGTGAGAACGACGCTGTTATAAACATATTATCAGAGAGTTTTCGCGAACGCGATGTACCATTGTTCTGATATGCTGGTTTCACAGGTACATTCTTATTATTATGTAGATTTGTTGTATTGACGAACAAAATGTTTCATTCTACTGTTGTATTCTAGTAATCGTGCGCGTACTAGATGTTTGATATTTTTTGTCATTCTTGTTGAAAAAAAAACGTATGCTTCATTTACGTACGTAGATGGTTGAATGTGTATTATCAATTGTGTGTTAGCGGTAACTTAAAACAAACGCTTACTCCTTACCCAGATCTCGGCACTGCATAATAAAAGTATGTTTATTCACGTTTACGAAATAATATAATTATTGTTATTATTTTTTTTAATAAATAATGTTATCATTTATTTACACTTCCCGTATGTGGTATAAAATAGAACCAGAATTCATTCCTTCTATCAATTGTTTGTCAACATAGGTTTCTACCCAAATCTAATATTTGAAGCAATAAGGGATTTTAATTCTTTATCGTTAAAAAATAATGAAGGTGGTAATCTCTCATTACTAAATTAGGTAAATGATGTGATATGTTTTTCAATTTTATAACCAATCTAGTACACTTCATTCATTATAATCGTTATAGGCGATATTAATATATACTAAAATAGGTGTTAGACTACTGCAAGATACCTCTCTAATAATTTTGTTTTTAATTCATTTCAGTTTGATGTCGAGTTTAGATCGATATTACTATTTGTATCTAGATAAATGTCAATTGTAACGTTTCCTTGAGTTGAGTATACTTCAAATTAAAATAACAAGTTGTTTTTGTATAAAAAAAAGACCCAAAATAAGATTTAAATGTATTCGTGTTAAATCTCGCTTTCGGTTTATAGAGTGGAACTTTGAAAATTATTGTGAATACTTGATCGTAGATCGGGCATTTACTTACGTAAAATAAACTAAAACTAACTACCCGCGAAAGTTGTGGATGGTGTACTTATTAAGTTTAATATATTGCAGCATTTTTAACGTTGTAGCAATATAACTAAAAATTTAGTTTGTACATTATTTGCGGTATAAAAGATTAACAAAATTTATGTAATTACGAGTCCACGACTACCATCAGCTTGTCTTTAAATTCAGTTAATTAACATTTATTATTATTATTATTATAGTATTAAAATATTAGGCATTTCATTGGAACAACGTAATAAACATTCATTATATGGGTTGACTACTTACATACGTATAACGATAACAACATGTTAATTAACGTTACAATTATATACTAATTCTCCATCACCGCATTCCACCTGATTCATTTGTTTTATTATTTTGTAATATGCAATTATTAAAAACGAAGGTAAGGTTTGATCACGACAAAACTTTTTTTTAATGTAGTATTTAACTACCTACACAGTTCGAAGCATGTACACAAACTGCATATGCCTTTCACTGTAATAAATAGTAGCAAACGTAGTTTTAAATATGCATTGCGCCTTACATTTGTCGTATGAATTTGTATGAGCATTTTACATTTCTTTTTTTCTAAATAATTGAAAAATGAGGAATAAAATTTATCATTAGCAAACACGAAAATATTATATACAACATGGAACAATTAGTATCGTTTGATTCCTCTTAGGCATACATTTATTAATTAAATTAAAACAAATGTTTAAAACAAAATCAGATTTAAGTTTTGTTATTAATATTAAAATGTCATTCATCTTCTATCAATTTTCTGATAGAAAAGATACATAGTCGATACCCCTCTTATGATTGGCTATATCATGGAGAAATGCGCACGCAACACATCAATACTGCATTTTGAATTCTCATTCAAGACCAAATGCACTTTTGACGCTGGCTAAGTATGTACATTGCTGGGTTTTTCATAGATTTATTTAGTTTTTTTTTATTTACGTAATATAATTAATATTACCGAAAAACAACAAAACTTATGCATGACGAATTTTCGTTTCCCTTTATGCTAAAACGGTACGATTATACTCTTATCATTATTCTTATACCGTCCCTTCTATAAGATAAACTTTATCAAACTTCAAATTATCTAGAATTTATGCGGAGGCAACCAACTTTCGTTGGAGAGTAGAAAATTGGAAGGCTGTATCATAAAAGATTTTTCATGTTTTTTACTGCTACTATATGTATTTATTCGTAATCGAATGAAATACTTTATATACATAGCTACCAAAAACTTTTTAATACTAAATTTTTTTTTGGAATAATTGTTATAATTGTTAACCATGTCATTACATAGAATGACTTTTTGTTGCATGTGACTTTAGAAAAAAAGCCGGCAGTGAAACTAATCTGACTTCTAAATAAAGGACAAAGTTTAAATGTTCAGCGCTTAAATAAAGTTTTATAGTTACACAAAGTGAGTTTAAAAGAAACGTACAACGTACGTAGATATAAAAGTACCTTTTAGATTAAAAAGTTTTTCCATCTTCAACTAATTCCACCAAGTTGATATGATCGCTTCTCATTCGGTTTAATATGGGAGAAGTTTACTAAACGGACAACCAAACACATCCTATGCATTTGGCGGCAATAATCAGTAACACATGTTGAAATTTACCACCGATACATATAAATTGCTGAATGGTGATAGCATGTTCGGTAAAACATTAATTATACACACATGTTTATGTTTAATACTGAATCTAACAAATAATTTCAGCAAAAAATTAATACAATTACTGAAAACACAATTATACTTTTATGAATATAAAACTTAGACTTGCTTCATTTTATATATATACAGAAAGATATTAAATACCCTTTTCAACAATTTGGTGTAACCCCTGCTTTTGCAAAGTTCTTTACGAAATAAAGTAATTTGGTTTCAAGCCACGTCTTCACTTCATAACGACCACCTGCAAGCTGTAATTAACATGCTTTAATAAGACGACTTTTACTTCATTAGCATAGTCTGGCCCCTATTTGTAGATTTTGGGGGATTTCGATCGGTTAAACTACAATTTACAGCTCGAATATTTTCTTACCTTCATGCCTGTTTAAAATAAACAATCAGAATACAAAATTTAATATAAGAGAAAAATCCTAATTACATCAGTAATAAAATGCGATGTACTCTTGGTTTACTTAATAACATGCAAATTGTTACATTAAAACGTATATGCTAACATCTTCAGATACTTGTACTTACCCTCTTGTGTGTTCTCTTTATCCTCAAACATGCATTACTACATTGTCTGTTATGAAAACTAGGAGGATTTTCTTTTACGAACCTACATTTTTAACTGCTTTTAAATAGGTGTGTATAATGAAATATATACTCCAATTTCTCGTTTTTCCGTGTTTGTCATATCATTGGTTATATAAAATTTTAGTAATATAACATTTTCAATTTTTTAAATTATAATCTTAATGAGGATATTTTCATATAGTTTCATGATATATGTGATTTGGTTGACATCGATGGCAAAAAGCTTTTAGCACATTTTAAGGGGGTTAAAACTGCTAGACGTGCTTATTGGTTCTTATCACAATATGTATCATTTTATATACATATTGAGTTCCTTTCTCAATATCAAAAAAAAACTAGAACAGGTTTTATAAGTGTATTCAATGGTACCAATTTTTTTTTAATTATCATGCAAATATTTTCGCTCTTTCACGCCTAATATGCTTAAACGTTTTTTCTTTGAATTCCGACTAAAATAACTTTAATTTAGTTATAGTTCCTCATTTTTGCTCAAATTGTTTTCAGTAATGTCGTACCACTCTTTTTTGTCAAGTTTAATTATTAACTTAATTCAGATATTATAGGAAGCGAAGACCGATATAGCAATTACAAATACTTATCTTTAGATTACTAAATCTTGTATTTCAATAGAAATTATACAATCTCTATATGTTTCCATATCAATCACAGTTATCTCGCCAGTAAAGAAACAAATTTATAAAATATGAAAACGTATAAAATAAGCATGAAATTAATAATTAAGTACCTGTATTTAAAATACCATTATTCTAGTAGAATTGTTTATAAATAGGTGTGGAACTTAAATTACCACACGTTTCATCCTTTACTGGCGACAGTAACTATAATTATCGAATTATATTCTATTCCAAGCCACGATTGCATGACCTAAAAGCTAACTTTTGATATTTCAATTCATTAAAACTTCAAAAAATACTTTTTCTAAAATATTTGATAATTTTCAAAATCGAGTGGTCGATAAAAAAGTTACTTAGTGTTGTTAAACTAGTAAATGATGATAACTTAGTTATTGAAACACGTTTTGTGTTTTTAATTTTGTGTGGGACGTGGGTGTTTTCTGTTTATTAAAACTGGTCATGTTAAGAAACTGATCAAACTCGCAAACTGTGTGAGACGATGCGGCGTTTTAGTAATGAGATTCGAGACAATACAAAGTTGGTTACTAGAACCACCTCACTGTTCCGTTCTGAATATTTTTATAACAAAATTGATAATTCGTTAATAAATTAAAGTAACGGGTGAACAAATAAGAATGGTAGTCTCCTACCTCAGAAAGTACTTAATACGGAGTGCACTGTCGTGTAAAATTTTTAATTACAAAAGTGTTTACTGATAAATATGTCAAAAATGATCTCAGCATTAATTAAACAAAATAAAAAACCAGTCTCGTGGTTTTTGTAAAAAAAGACTGGGGAAAGTGGTAAATATTACTATTTAAAAACTTTAAACATTTTTTTTTTTTTGGTTTCAAAGGTTATGCAAGATTTGGTTTCTTGTAAAGCTACTATAGATCTCAATTACTTATCAACACTTTAATGTACGTAATGGTGAGATAATAATTGAGGGCTAGTTGTATACAGGGTGGCAAAAATCTCTACGTTGTATGGGTAACTTTGTTATTATAAGAGATACAGAGTTGGTTAAATTAGCAAAGTTGGGCAAAATTACATGAAGATTTAGAACCCGGCAAGAAAATTAACCTTCATGGCCGAATTTCCGATTTATTTGAGAAAAACTAAAAATCGTTAAAATTTTCAATCAACATTGGCTCGTTAGTTATTAAAAATACAATAAAATCTTAAAGAGGTTTTTAATAGATAATTTTAAGATTAATTAGATGCACTATTCGAAAAATTTTTTAATAACTAATTTTTGAGTTACAACCCTAACTTACCTTTTTCAAAATAGCAACCATAAGCGAAAGTTAGCTTATTAAATTCCTTATTTTTTTCTGATTTCAACGTTGTGTATCTAATTTTAATAATAATCCGTAAAACTTCAGAAATAAAAAAAACATTTAATTAAATACATTGCTATGGCTATGATAAAACAACTGAACATTGTCCAGTAAAAACAATATTCTAACGCACTGTCAAATATCATTAAGTTTAATTATTGCATTTATCAATATTAATAAGTTCGTTTTGCTTTGACAATTACAGTAGCAGTGCGTTTAGAAGAGTTTCTAAAATGTATTCCACTGAAGAAAGAAACGGCAAGTTGTTTTGCTACTATTCATGCGAACGTGATTCAGACAGAGCTTCCGAGTTATACTTTCAAACTTATACAGAACGACGTCAACCAAATAAGCGTATTTTTGCTAAAATGGAAGAAAATTTAAAAATGTACGGATCCTTTACCAAACTAAAGGATACGCCAAAAAATTTTAACGTTGAAACTGAAACCAATGTTTTGGCATATTCAGATTTCAAAGCAACTGCGTCTATTAGGGAAATAAGTATGGAGTGTGGTGTTTCTAAAAAAGAATCAAGATTAATTTTAAAGAAATATGGCCGAAAGCCATATCGCCACCACGTAGAAAATACTTTATATCTAACTGATTTACAGAAAAGACTAGAATATGCTAATTGGTTTATTCTGAGATAGATCAAAATTTTTCGAGCAAAATTCACTAACAATGGAATTTTTAATAGAAAAAACCACATGTTTTTGTCTGCAGAAAATCCACACGCTACAGTAAAAAGGCGGTATCGACAAGTGTTTTCTGTAAATTTTTGGTATGGAATCCTTGAGACCTTATTTCTACAACGAAAATTTGAACGCGGAAGTCTACGAAAGATTTTTAATTACCAGTTTGGAAGAAATGCTGGATAATGTACCTTTGAACACAATTCGCAATCTGCAATATTTTCAGCATGGAGCTCCAGCACATAACTCTATTAGTGTTATTAATGAAAGATTTTCCAAATACTATTGCAACACCTGGTACAATTTTTTGGCCCCCGAGATCATCGGGTCTTAGTCCGTTAGATTTCTTCTTGTGGGGAACAATAAAATGCAAGGTATACAAAGAAAAACCAACTAAACCAAATAATTTAAAAGAAAAGATTTCTATTGCTATTAATTCTGTATTGAAAAACCACGTTACGAAATGTTCAAAACAACATTATTAAACTATTATAAGTTTTTGTTATGAACGAATAAGTTCAAAGGTAAATATGTAATTAAAAATTATTATTAATTAGAATTTACATCAGTTCTACATGCATAAAGACAAAATTTACATCGATTGGGGCTTGAACCTTGATGGCGCAGTTGGTTAGCGCGGTACTCTAGCAAAGTACAGATCGTAGGTTCAAATCCTACTCGAGGTAAACTTTTTATTTATGTATTTAATAAAATTAATAATAATTTTTAACATTAATAAACGTTCTCAATTTTGCGTACAACGTAACGGCGGTCACTTTGAAACTTTGTTTTGATCTTGAATTGTGTTGAAATTAAACATTAATAATTGTAGAATTACTTTAAAATTAAAATTTTTCCCGTTGTTCTATTTTTATTTTTAACGATTTTCAACTGTTTTATCGTAGCCATAACGATGTATTTAATTAAATGATTTTTCTTAATTTTACGAATTATTATTAAAATTAGATATACAAAGCTTTATATCGCTGAAATCAGAAAAAAATAAGGAATTTAATAAGCTAACTTTCGCTTATGGTTGCTATTTAAAAAAGGTAAGTTAGGGTTGTAACTCAATCACACAGTGATAAAATAATTTTATCTTAAAATTATCTATTAAAAACCTCTTTATGATTTTACTGTATTTTTAATAACTAACGAGCCAACGTTGATTGAAAATTTTAACGATTTTCAGTTTTGCTCAAATAAATCGGAAACTTGGTAACAATTTTTTTACCGGATTCTAAATCTTTATGTAATTCTGCCCAACTTTGCTAATTTAACCAACTCTGTATCTCTTATAATAACAACGTAGTGAGATTTTTGCCACAGTGTATTATGTTAGTCTCAAAAGATTTAAATAGAATATTTTATTTTATATGTAAAAAAGGAAGGAAAGGCCACGTATTTCATACCCTCCCCGAGGGGGAGGGTGGGCTGCTCGAGCTTTCCGTGCTCCTTCAATAACCATCATGGATTCCCAGCATACATACATACATTAGGTATGGTAGTATTAAGGATGGGTGTGGTCAGGATAGGATCGAAAGAAACGGAGTTAGGGTTCTGAAGGGGAAAATACTACCACGGAATTCGCCTAAGCAGCCGCACATGGTGTTCGTATACGCAGTGACCATGCCGCTACATGTGTATGAGGAAAACCCCTAAAAAACCTCATACAAGGAAGACGGTAACGGGTATCAAACCCATTACCTCCCGAATGCTAAGCAGGTCGTGTCACTACTACGCTACCAGCTCGGTTATATCTAAAAAGAAAGGGTACAAAATACCTTAATATGGCGAAAACTGTGAGTCGATACAATAAATATATTATTGTTCAAACTACTGGCATTTTGTTCTATTTGAATGATTTCAATAATATTAACAAAAAATTTGATTCAGTCAATTCAAAAAACTTTCTCACTTTAAATAAGAAAATGGACGGAAATTATTTAGAACTATATATATATATATATATATATATATATATATATATATATATATATTATAAATATAGAATTATTTTTTAAAACCTGACATAGGCTGTCTTTTTTAGACTTTTACTTCCAAAAATAAAGTTTTAGGGCATAATTTAAGAAAATTTCATGAAAAAAATTATTCCAGCGTTGCCAGTTTTTGTAGTATCTTCAAAAATAACTTTTTTTTTTAAATGGCAACATTGCATTTTCATCAAAGCGTTTCACTGCAGTCAAAAGAACTAGAGCGAAACATTTCCGTTTTGGAAGCCGTTTTCGAATTATCATTGCTTAATAGTTATTACGTAGTAGTTTATTGTTCTAGTAGTCTTAGTGTGAATTTACCGCTCACGTAAACTTGTAACCATGGTATCGTGGAACTATCACAATATAAAAAATCAATTCATATTTTCCGAATTAAGGTTATTTGTTAGGTTTTTTGCTTTCTTTTTACTACAAGATGGATCTAATAACTCTACAAAATCGGATTGAATTAATTTCTCTACACATTAAAGGCCTGAGTTTGAGGGCAGCTTGCACTGCATTTCATTTCAATCATCCAGATAAACCAAATCCAAATACAGAATGTTCGAGATACAATTTAGAAAAAATAAAATCTACAGGAAGTGTACGGGCAAGGGTGCGGGGAAAGCGTAAATATATTGACACTGAGGAAAAAATCCTGTTGAAGAATGTGAAAAATCCGCATAATTCGACAAATGAAATTGCGCAAGAAGTGGGTTGTTCCCACTCTAAAGTCTGGACGATATTGCACATCCACAAATTTCATCCTTATAAACTGATGTGTCCAGAAATTGCACGATGACGACTGCGGCAGAAGAATGGAATTTTGCGACTGGATTTTGGGATAAATCGGCAGCAACCGGATTTTGAAAAACACATTTTTTTTTGTGATGAAGCGACAAGGTATTTATATTTACTATGGCAGGAACTAGAACCGTTTTTGGATAACCTTCCTTTGGATGAAAGAGAATCATTTTATTTTCAACAAGATGGTGCTCCTCCGCATTTTACTTTACCGGTGGGAGATTACCTTAGCCAGTTGTTATCTAGACACTGGATAGGGAGAAAAGGGCCGATTAAATGGCCCCCAAGGTCCCCAAACGTGCCCACTGCTGTCGGGTACAAAAGGGACATCAGTTTGAACATTTTATGAAAAAATGATTTTTTTTAACCATTGTTCCATTTTTTTACTAGATTTTTTAGTTCTAATAATTTTTATTTGTTACTTCGTTAATAAATTTCCTGCTCATAGTTCCGTTCTTAATTCCCTCGATTTTTCAATTTGGGGGGTTTATGAAAAATGTAGTGTATGCCGTAGGAATAAATAGTGAAGAGGGATTATGGAACAGAATTGTGGAGTCTGCTGATAGATTTCGTAATAATCCAAACACATTTCAAAGATGCCGTCAGTCATTAACACGAAGATTGGAAATGTGTATTCAAGAACACCACCAATTTGAACACCTTCTGTGAGTTTTCTTTTAATTTTTCTTTGTAAAATGTTAAATTTAATATTTCATAAAAACCTTTTCAATTTATAAACAAAAACTTCAACAGCCTGTAATTTGAAAACAAAAAGCGATCGGACATTAGTGCATAGGAACTTTTCCTATTATTTTTTAGTCCTCTATCACGTGGTGGTATGCTGTAACAAAGTTCGAACGTGTTGTTAATAATTCACCTCTATGTAGGCAACTTAACGTGCAGTGTGTTGCATAAAAACGTGCTATACAATTTGTATGGTTAAACTATTATATTAAAGTTTGAGACATTTGCTTTTTTTCAGGCACTTTTTATTTTGACTTTCACGTTTACGTTTTATTTTTTACATTAACTTCACCTTTACACGTATAAACACATCTCGCAATTAAATATTTTACCGTTAATCCAAGTTATGGTATTAGTACGATTAATCAAGAGTGAAATTTATTCATTTGGGAATTATTAAGCATACAAATCTAGATTTATTACAACCTGAAGTAATATTACGCAACAACAGCAGGTATCCATTTCGTTATCTACAGTGTGGCCAAGAATAAGGTATTCTGATTCCATTCGTTACTCACAACACTAAGTATTCATTAGTATTAGCTTTAAGGTATTGCGTTTATAATTAATTATAGGTTGCGTAATAAATTTGTTATTGTAGAAATTTCTTTTAACTTTATTGTATAATGGTTTACTTGTTTATTCCATATTTAAAAAGTTAGCGTATTTAACTATTATTTTCAGGAAGAAGCAGTCCCGATTTTAAAGCGAACATATCTTGGTACAAGTAAACATTTTTTGGTTAATATGGCAAATCGATAATTTTATGAAGCTGGCCCACTTTAATCTACGACTGAGCAGAAGGCAAAAAATCTTCTATTTATTACCCAAACTGCTAAGTAGCTAAATTGAGCTAAATTGGCCTTCTTAAAGCGTACTTAAATAATGATTACTAACTATCAAAGTAAGTTACTATTAACTCTATACACAAAAAACGTGGGAAGCGCTTATGTCCTTGACTTTCCGTCTGTTCGTCCTTTCTACCTAGACCATCTACCACGCTGTTTGATAGCTTTAGTTGTACAGCAATCAAAAGGTTTCCATCTCTCTCTCTCTCTCTCTCGCTCTCACTCCTTGGTTAATTAAATGAACTAAATTTGCTATTTCAAGTTGTTTAGTTATTTATGTGAATTTCATCGGTTACCCTCATCACATAGATTATTAATGCAACCCACGTATGTATCTGAGTGTCACAATACGTAACCTTTGTTTAACAGATATCCTCAACCTCAAATTTTTCAGTATACAGACCATACGAAAATACAATAAAAGAGCAATTACGAATACTGCTCCATCCACAGATGGGCTTTGGTTAATTTTTTATTTCGCATTTGTAATTTATTTATTTATGAATCGGTATTTTAACATTAGATGCGTTTTAGGTATACCTTTTTGTGTTCGTGTACCGAAAGTCGTGTTATTTGTATCACTTCGTAACTTCTTAACCGATTTACACCAAGTTTCGTTAGAGGCGAGATATTTAGTTGTTAAAGTGAAAAATGAACGTAATTTAATTTTTATTTTAATTTAATAAAGTCTAAGAAAACTTTTGAAAGAATTCGCATTTCACGTAGTTTCTGAATTTTTAATTCTTCTGTTACCTCATTCGGCCATAGGCTACATTAGGTATTGTTTATCTTAATATTGGTCTTCCAATAACTTCTAATAACTAAAACGCATCAACAATTTTTAACGCCTATGTAACTAGAAGTTCATGATTGGAGGTAGTTATGAAGTCTCCTTTTATCTGCATCTTTTCCGGCGCTAATTTCAACCGCATGATATATGTTTGGTCTTTTTGTCAGCCCTTAATTGCCCTTTCGACACTATTTAGAGCTTTTAGGGCAGTCCGGCTTATTTTCTGACGCCATTTTCAATCCCTTGATGACGTCTGTATGGTCCTTTTGCCTAATTAGGTCCTTTTGGGCCGCCTTCTTTCCCCGGACCATTTTCAACCCCTTGATGACGTACCAATGACCCTTTTATAATCTTTAACCACTAATTAGGACCCTTTTGGCAATATTTAGACCCTTTTTGTTAGGGCGGTCCCTAGGAGCAGTCAACCAGACTCTTTTCCGAAGTCATTTTGAAGTCGTCCTTTTGTCACGTTTAACTCCTAATTACAGCCTTTTTGGGAGTATATCCCCTGATGGACTCCAGTCACTTATGGTCGTCCACCACTCCTAAGTCAGTCACGGCACTTTTTTAAATTACATTAAACCACATTAGTATTCAGGATGTTTTTTAAATTACTCTCTTAAATACTTAATACACATCTTGCTTAATTGTTAGCTTATTTAAACTGATTCACTGTTAATTAAATTAATACACATCTGTGGTTGTATTTTGCATAATTTATTTTGAAGTGGACTTAGCATCTAAGCTCCTTTTTGACAGATTGCCAGTTTTAGTGGTTACATAATAAGTTTGAGTAATGATTGCAATCAACATATTGGATTTGAATCTTGAATATATACATTATTTTTGGAGAACGCGTACCACCGGGTTGTACACGCTTATCAAAATTAGGCGCTTGTTTATTTCCCATAAAAGCTTTGTGTGGTCACTAGGCGTTCGTTTAATAAGGGCTTTATGCATCTGGAATCTTGTTTGTACATCTAATAAGATTGTTCTGGAGAAGAAGCTGAAGTAAGATCCTTTGGTTAGTTTGGGTTGATTCTCAATTTCTACAGATCGTTTCAGTATCTTGAAAAAAGGATACATCTTGAAACAGGTTTCACCATCTAAGGTTCCCATCTCTCTTGAGGTGTAATAAGCATATAGTATGCAAAGCCTTCTAATATATTTATGCATTATAAACATCTTGTGGTATAATTAGAAGTTAGCATACTGTTTGCATCACTCTTTTACAGAGTAATTAGGAGCTGTAATACAACTTGCAACACCATATTACAGTGTAGTTAGTTTGAAATAACACAGGACCTGAGCCCCATTTCTTGTACTAGACAACAGCTCGGACTTGGCCTGAGTCCCATTTACGAAGACTAGCGCTCGGTGAGGACCCCTCATTTCTAACAGAGACCGCTTTCCAGCAGGTAGGACCGTTTTATGGTATAATCAAAAATTATCATACGACTTTCAAAGTTTAATGAATATCGGTAAGCGTAACACTAGGCGAATTAAGGTATTGACTTAATTAATAAAATATGTATTAAGACAGTCACTAAATAAACAAAGAAGTGAGGCATCTCCAAAATAAAAGAAACTAACCAACAAGCTGCTGAGGGTTCCGTCGTGGTCCCCTATTTCTGCCAGTTGGGGCTCCGCCTAGGGCGCCACCTTTAATATCGGGACCGCCTGACTTGTTTCCATATACCTTTTTGGTCTGCAGTCTGGCGCTCCATTGAGGCCCTTTTTCTGATAGTAAACAAGCTATTTAACATTCTAACACGTGCACCATTACTTAACCGCAAACATAGTTGGATAAACACACAACACCCGAATTAAAGGAACTAGCAAATAAGCAAACACGCAAAACAAGAGGGGCAATTTGGTTACCACTTATGTATGAGTCACCTGGGGCTATGTAACAAGTATGAGGTGTAGAAAATGTACACCGGTAGTACACACGTTCCTTAGAACTGACAAACACGCAAAACAAGCGGGTCAAATTGGTCTTAAAACTTTTATATGAATCACCAGAATTTCCCTGGGCTATGCAATCAGTATGAGTTGTAGCTGAAATCAATATCTTAGATTTGGATCTTCATCTAGAACATCTACACCGGTGGTACACAAACTCCTTATTGTAAGTATGCAAGTGGTTTGTTGCAATGAAGGCAGTACTTCGCAAGAGACTTTAGTGTCCTTGGAAGTAGCCGGTCATACAGTTGTAGGTGTCAAAGAACCAACAGGCATTGACCCTACTAACCTAACGATCCTGGAGTGCAGTTGTAACACGATGTTCATACTTAAGTGAACTAAAAAAAGTATTCCAAATCTTTGAAATATTTGAAATCACAGAAAAGACGGCATCGTTGTGTAGTATTAAAACAAATGTGGTAAAAAGATTCATTTTACCGGAAGCGATAAGACTAAGTTTCCTGTAGAACATTATATTATTAAAGAGAGTAAAAAACTTTAGTGACGCATGATTTTTGTACAAAAACTGTACAATTTTATAATTTACTTATTTTTTACTTTCTCATATACTACGTATAAGAAAGTATTGCAATCGAAAAAAATTTTCAAATTTCACAAAAAGTTTTTTTTAATTATAAATTCAAAATTGGTATTTTTTTTTAAATTTACGTATTTTATAGTCACATATAACGAAAATATAATGAGCTTTATGAGATTTCTTTAACTTATCCAGGACCGGAGTTAGAAATTTTCAAATTTGGAAATTTCAATCCCTCATAACTATGTTTCTTATAAAAATGAAATCTTGGATTTAAGAGATTACATAGTAAAGATATATAGCTGTTAAACGGCTATATTGAAATATTTTTAGCTCTTCCGGTTTTGCCGAAAATAATATAAAAAGTTATTTTTAAAATTTTTTTAATATTTTATATCAAAGTTTCCAAAACAAATCTGAAGTATTTTAAAACTAATTTCTCATGCTATCCAAATATGTACATAAAAATATACAGTGATTTGCAAAATATAAGGTGAATAATAGAAAATAATTTTTGTAGGTAAGTTTATCTTATTATATTGCAAGTTATAATGACTGGCCTATCAACGTATAGCTTTTAAATTGACATAGTTTGTAGTCACATATAGGGAAAATATAATGAGATTTATGAGATTTCTATCTTATGCAGGACCGGAGTTAGGAATTTTAAAATTTAAAACTTCAATCCCTTATAATTATGTTTCTATTAAAAATGAAATCTTGAAATGAAGGGATTACATAGTAAGTACGTACGTAGTAGCTTCCGGTTTTACCGAAAATAACAAAAAAAAAATTATTTTAATTTTTTTTAATATTTTATATCAAAGTTTCAAAAACAAATGTAAAATACTTTAAAGTTAATTTCTCATACTATCCAAATATGTCAAAATATACAGTGAGTTTCAAAATACAGGGCGAATAAGAAAAAAACAATTTTGTAGGTAAGTATATTATTATACTGCAAGTTATACGTAGTTAGGAACTGCTGCGGGCAACAGTTAGTTTCCTTATACGAGAAAGTGTTGTGCCGAAGTCCATCGGCCAGATTTTTACTTCTACATACTTGTATAATATATCATATTGATCATCATCTGTGGTAAAAAGATTCATTTTACCGGAACCGATAAGACTAAGTTTCCTGTAGAACGTTATATTATTAAAGAGAGCAAAAAACTTTAGTGACGCATGATTTTTGTACAAAAACTGTACAATTTTATAATTTACTTATTTTTTACTTTCTCATATACTACGTATACCTACCAAGAAAGTATTACAATCGAAAAAAATTTTCAAATTTTTTTTCTCGGATTTTACGTTTTCGTGTTCCCTCGGTGTTAAAGTTGCCCTTTTTTCAAAATTGATTTTCTCAAAAATGGCTTTGGTAATTTTTTTTAAATTTACGTATTTTATAGTCACATATAACGAAAATATAATGAGCTTTATGAAATTCCTCTAACTTATCCAGGACCGGAATTAGAAATTTTCAAATTTGAAAATTTCAATCACTCATAACTATGTTTCTGATAAAAATGAAATCTTGGATTTAAGGGATTACATAGTAGAGATACATAGCTGTTAAACGGCTATATTGAAATATTTTTAGCTCTTCCGGTTTTGCCAAAAATAACAAAGAAAGTTATTTTGTAAATTTTTTTTAATATTTTATATCAAAGTTTCAAAAACAAATCTGAAGTGTTTTAAAACTAATTTCGCATGCTATCCAAATATGTACGTAAAAATATACAGTGATTTTCAAAATATAAGGTGAATAAAAAAAAATAATTTTTGTAGGTAGGTAAGTTTATCTTATTATATTGAAAGTTATAGTGACTGGCCTATCAACGTATAGCTTTTAAATTGACATATTTTGTAGTCACATATAGGGAAAATATAATAAGCTTTATGAGATTTCTATCTTATGCAGGACCGGAGTTCGGAATTTTAAAATTTAAAACTTCAATCCCTTATAACTATGTTTTTATTAAAAATGAAATCTTGAAATGAAGGGATTACATAGTAAACATACATAGCTACTAAACTGCTATATTGGACTATTTTTAGCGATTCCGGTTATATTTTATATCAAAGTTTCAAAAACAAGTATAAAGTATTTTAAAGTTAATTTCTCATACTATCCAAATATGTCAAAAAATACAGTGAGTTGCAAAATACAGGGCGAATAAAATAAAAATTGTAGGTAAGTATGTATTATTATACAGGGTCCGCCTTTGGGAGCTGATCCTATGGGTATCTGCTAATCCAAACTTACTATAATTTTGAAAATTTGGTGACAGGGTAATGATGTTAGGGCTAACTCATCTAAAATATTTTCACGTTCGTACCACTTTAGGTTATACCGGAAGTCGGTACTTAGTCGCTTATTTTAAATGGAACACCCCGTATATTAGTACATTTTTGGATTCTATGTCGAATTTTAAGGTAAGTTTGTTAAATAAACTAGATACGAAATTTCAGTCGTTTAAAAAAAACCATTTTTCTAAAAAAATTGACAGATGCGGTCTTAGTAATAACTCGTTAATTGTTCTGTTCCTGTCAAACAATTTAAATAAAACTTTGAGGTGTTGTAGGCAAAGGTTTATTGCAACAGTCTGCAAAAAATGACATTTATATTTTTCATAAAAATAAAATTATGAACGTCTAAACTTGACTATCAAAAAATGCAAGTTACTCAAAAAAATCAAATGGAAACCCCTATTTTTTATTACTCAGAACGATTTAACGTCAAAAATTAAGGTGAGTTTGTTTAAAACTTTATTTGCCTAAACGTAACAGTTTCATACTTATTATCAAAAAAGTCCCAATTTTAAAATTTGTGATAAAAATGAGCTACATACTTAAATCTAGTATTCCTTGTTCGTGGTCACCACCAAACAAATGAGAATTGAAATAAAGCAAAATATTTGAATAAGTTACTGCCAAAAATTATAAAATTGATAATTTAGTGATTCAAAAGTCATTTTTGCCAAATAGAAATTTTCTAAGTCATTTTTTTCAAATTCGATATACAACATAAGTGTAAAAATTTAATACTTTATGAGTAAATCGAAAAAAACTACTTTTTACTGCGGAGGTAATACATACTTATCAGCGCAGCATTACACGATAAAGATGCTTATTTATTTTGTTTTTCTTTTGTGGTCAATAATTTAATAAAATTGTTGACAGTTTGTGTTTTTCTTGATGAAATGGCTCGACTTGAATATTCTAATACAGGTTATTTGAATTTAATTTTAATTCACGGAGAATGTCATAGAGTTGTAAAACGAACCGCATCTGTCAATTTTTTTAGAAAAATGTTTTTTTTTTAAAACGACTGAAATTTCGTATCTAGTTTATTTAAGAAACTTACCTTAAAATTCGACATAGAATCTAAAAATGTATTAATATACGGGGTGTTCCATTTAAAATAAGCGACTAAGTACCGACTTCCGGTATAACCGGAAGTGGTACGAACGTGAAAATATTTTAGATGAGTTAGCCCTAACATGATTACCCTGTCACCAAATTTTCAAAATTATAGTAAGTTTGGTTTAGCAGATACTCATAGGATCAGCTCCCAAAGGCGGATCCTGTATTGCAAGTTATACGTAGTTAGGAACTGCTGCGGGAAAAAGTTAGTTTCCTTATACGAGAAAGTGTTGTGCCGAAGTCCATCGGCCAGATTTTTACTTCTACATACTTGTATAATATATCATATTGATTATCATCTAAATTAATGTGCAAAAATTACTACCGAGAGCTATTGTCAAATTAATTGGTTTTATAAACTCTTAAAAGACAACTTTATTACAATTGTGCAACACGTTTTGTACCAAACTTAATTGCTACTTTCTTTTTTAAGGTCAAATTCTTAATTAACAATTTTCAGTGTTTATGAAGTCAACCGAAAAGCAAACAGTAATAACTATTAATTTATAAAATTATTGATCTCGGTTTAACTAGAAAATTTGTATGATATTAAATTTTAAAGGTGTATCAAAAATATTTTTCACGGTGTTATTGAATTCCTCAAAATATGAAAATATCCAAGAAACAGGTACCTATATATTAAGTTTAGTATTTTTAGAAAATGCGTAGGAAGCTGAAAAGTATGCGTAACCTTAAATATATAAGTTGCTTTGTCAGTATACACGTGTAATATAAAGGATCACGTGGAGTAATACTATCACGAAGGTATTTGCTCAATCTCATGAAAAAAATATAGAAAATTCCTAAAACATGAAATGTATCTGTGGCATCACTCTTGATGTAGAAGGAAATGTTGTACAGGGTACTATAGATGCCTGTTCTATAATAAGGTTTACATACATATATAATAATACAGATACGAAGAATTTAAAATTTTAGTAGCAGAATTCTAATATACATGCTACGAAGTGGCTTTCTGTGTAATTCTTATTTAAAATAGTTAATTAAATGTGGACCTGAGAATTTAATTTAAGTGAATTTATTTGCACTTATCAGATTAAAAGACGAAATGTATGAAAATTAAAGTAAATGAAATATATTTAAATATTTTCATGTACGTCGATTAAAAGTTCGATTTGATAATGTTTCTTTTTATGTTTGAACCAATGATACACGAACAATATGTTAGTCAAGTAGGTCCCTTGATTTCATGTACAACTTTTATGTTAGTGTAAGCTGCCAAATTTAACTTAGTGTTATGAGAGTTATACTTCTCATATTTATATTAAAATTAAAAGCATACATTCGTTTTCATTCGTTAATAGTTGTATTTATTTTAAAGTACGTTACGCACCAATTATTGTTAATGTCCACGTTTATTTCACTTCCAGACTTACTTGAGAAATGACCACAAAGTCAAAATTTGTATCCTTTACTATTTGAATTTCACTGTATTCTAAGTCTCTTTCAATTTGCAATTTATTAGAATGTACAATATTATAAAGTAAGACATGCTAGTGACATCTTTTTTTTATATTATAGAATTGTTATTTTATCAAAGTAGACTTATCTAAACATGATTTCGTCAACCCCCACGCTAGCAAGTTTACTCTTTAATTTTAGTATGTTTAACGGTGTACAAATTTATTATTCATTGTATACATAGACACACAGCTCATTCAGAAACTTTGCGAGGAATACGTAAATACTTTCCATTCATAGTATTTTTTTAAATTAGAATAACACCCAAGTTTTTAAATCTATAAGACATTACCTTCTATGGTTCCCACATTTCTGTCATATTATAAAGAATCCTTCAAGTGCTAAATTACCCCTGAAAAGGAAAGTGAACTATTTATGACTGTGTTGTAGATATCGCTTCCTATTTCTTACATAACCCTTTTCTTTTTTACTTTATCTTATTTGTAAGGTTGTTAAACCTTCAAGGTCTAGTTTGGGTTAGAAATATATTTATTTATGACCTTCCATATAAATAAGACTTAAGTAAGTTAATGCTTATACGTCGGCAACACGTTAACATTCTTAAAAAAAGATAGGAATGTAAAGAATTTTAAATCAAGTTTGTTACGGGAATTTCAACTTTTTGTGTTGTTTAACATAATTTTGTGTGCTGAATTGGAACATTTCGTTTGTTCATTTTTTATTAATTAGTAAAAGACCTAAGCATTTACTCTTTTGTACCAGCCGCTTCATTTAAATAATGCAATACTGTTAAAATCTGGTTTAGTGCAAAATAATTATCGGTGTATCTGTAGTTGAAAAACCAGTTGTATTAAATGGTTAAAAAACTACATAAACTTGTGAGTATATGAAAAAGGTTTCATAAAATGAAGGCATCTTAGAAAGTTAATTGAATGCATTTTAATGTTCTGACCTTATCAAAAGTATTTTATATACTTACTTATCCACCAGTGATTTCTGATGTTATGTCATATTAACTTAATATTTTATATCTCTCCATTATTTTTTCTAAAATTTTGACAGATTGTTAATGTTTTATAAATATCTAATTAAGCTGTTACCACAAACAGTTACAAATATTCCCCCAGATTATTTTTCAATAATTATGCTAGAAATAGCTATCAAGGACCAAAATTTCCATTTGTTTAAAATTTAATTCGTGTGAGAATTTAACAAATTTATTTTCCTTGTCTCTATACCGTTTAAAATTTAAATACAAAATATTCATTTTTTATGGTTCTAAAATTTTGGTTAGTAATTAAATGGTACTACTTGAAGAACAAAAAAATAATATATATTTGTACACCCTGTATACACAATTGAACTGATAGTTTAATACTCGATTTATTTATAACAAATATCCGGTGTCAAGGATTTGTTTGTTTAGTAATACCGCTGGTGTCAATTTTGGGGCATTTATTATTTTGATATTATATTAATAAACACAACTGTAAACAAATATTTTAAAGTTCTGATAACACATCTATATAATAAATATAGAATAATGATAAAACTATTTTGTGCTCACAGTTGATTAAACAGAGTTATTCAACAAACCTGCGAATCATCGGTCTCCTAAATGCGATAAGGGATTATCAATTAGCCTTAGGCATAACGGATGAAACCGATATGGTATTTCCTGAACGACGATCTGTTATTTTCATTGTGCGTTACCTTGTTTGGGCGATTTTGAATTTTTTTTTAATTCAAAAATTAGCAGCAAGACGAAATTAATCTTTTTAACAGGCGCTAGAACAGAGTGTATTGCAGATACAAACGAAATGTTCACATTAACCATAAATGGACTGAAATCAACATTTTCCAAATGTGGGAATAATTCTAAAAATTCTTTTAACGATTCCTTTGTGCAAAGCCGGTGGAGAGTGATCGTTCACGGTTCTCAAAACGTATAAAAATTTAAGTGATTACCTTCACGGGTTAAAATTGGTATTTATATTCATTCATATTTTATTTTAAAAATTTTAATGGCAATAACCGCTATCGTCCTCAGTAATAAAGGCATTAACAACATCAGTCGACGTAGTCAACAAATTATAAAATGTGACAACGGAAAGATGTAATAATGATAAATAATTAAACTTTTAATAGATTAAATATTACTAGCAGTTTTCAAAATGATCTTCAGAATAGTTTCTATGGTCAAAAGGTAACAATGAATAATGTCATAATCAAAAAACAAAGTTTAATCACATTACATCAATGCAAAGTTGTGACATCACATTCACAACTAAAAAACATCGCAATTAGCGATCTAGGTAAAATGTTTCGCTCTTATTTAAAAACTCTAATTGTATATGATAAATTAAGAACTTCTATATACAAACTTCAATTTTAATTTTTAATGTTAAATCTTTGGAATGAGCTCTACACATACTTAGGTAAAGCATTTACTTCAAGGTCTAGAAAAAGCAGCAAAAAACCTAGACATACTAAACAAAACGATAAAATTAATATGTAACATTTGTCAGTTCTTAATTGTAAGACGGCGAAACTTTTTTCTTTTTTCTTCTTGCCTGTTAAAGTTATAGGATAGATAAATAAATCCCATGCACCATCCAGTTGTAAACGAATATAGTAATGAGATCTTGACAAAATTTCTATATTATCAAATTGAATGTTATGACTTAATTTAAAGGATGTTCAGCCGCTGAAGACCTTTCTGATTGATTCAATCTACAAAATCTCATATGGTCTTTACGCCTAGTATCAAAGCTACGTTTTGTAGTTCCCGGATAGACCTTTCGATAAAAAAAAGACAACTGGTACACTCCAGAAGTTGACAGTGGATCATTAGCTAAAACATGCATTTAGTGCTTTTTTTCAATATGTCCAAATAACAAAAGAATCATCAACATATCTATACCGAACTAATGGCTTTTTACGTGCATTCTTTAGAGCTAATATATAAATGAACTACCGAGCGTTAGCAATTACTACATGATCAATTTCTTCATAGTATTTATTATTCCAGTGAAAATAAGCTGCAATAAGGCAACTCTGAAAAAGAAACATTTTTCGAAATGTTTAGCCATATGAGCAATAGTATCTTTTAAACGAGCTTTCGTAAAAAGTAAAACATCAGAACTGACTATGGTTGCGTATTTTTTCAATCATATGGTCAAGTGGATATAGACATTGATAGAAGCCCCTGACTACAACGCTAGGGGTGGCAAATTTCGAAAAAACAATGAAATAAAAAGTTGCATAAAAGAATGAAGAGTGATAGTCATATTTCATTGAAGAGAATTCTTAGTATAGAGTATTCTTAGTTAGTATGATCATGTTTTTTTCATGCTAGATAAGTCTTTTTGTAAATCATCACCATTGCCATGCAGAATGAAAGCTGTAGGAAAAGGTTCTCTAAAACGGAGTTGGTTAGAAATTATGTACAATGGACAAAGAGTATATTAAGACTAACAAATTTGGCTAGTCAAAAAGAAATGATTGATGCAATGTATTAACAGGTCTGTCATCGAGTTACTACCTCATTCGGCTCGATGACGTTATTCTCTTCCACACCCGCGTCTAACTGTGTAGTTCAACGTGATTCGCCTTTCCCACTTATTACTCTACTAAATATGTGTGAAAAGCAGATTCTTCGAATCCATCAGAAGCAGATTTAATTAAGGTAATACAGTTTTTGAATACAAATCAGTATGAATTGCAAAATGAGGAAAGGAAAGGTGCTACCTTTCACAATGGAAAATGTAAAGTACTACTTCAGATATCATTCCCACATTGAAATTTCCTTTTTGGCATAATTAGTAGACGGCGGGCACCTTTCGCCATCTTGGATTTCCTTAATTGCTTTGTTTACCTATTAATTGCATTTTAACGTTTTCCAAGGTTATGTCATAAGGTTGATGAGTGTTTATGATTTCCTGAAATTGTTTATAATTGGTTTTTCCATTATCCAAAAGGCTTTACCCTAATCACTAATCATTATTGAAATTAAGTATTTTATGATTAATTCGCGGATTTTATCCGTATCTAGGTCCTTTTGGCTGGTTATCATCTCGGAGTTGCATCCGTAACTAGGTCCTTTTGGCTGGTCAATATCTTTGGGGTACATCCGTACGTAGAGTTCTTTTGGCTGGTTGCGCCATCTTGTTTCCAGGTGCCTTTTTGGCTTTCGCAGTCTTATTTCAGGGCGCCTTTTTGACTTTCACTATCTCGTTTACGCCATCTTGTTTCCGCGTGCTTCTGTGACTTTCACCATCTTGTTTCCGTTGCCTCTTTGGATTTCCGCCATCTTGTTTCCAACCGCCTTTATGTCTTTCCGCCATCTTGTTTCCGTAAGATTTTTGGCTTCCTGCCATCTTGTGTGAGCCTTCATGTTTCCGTGTGTCTTATTGTCTTTCCGACATCTTGTTTGCTCCATCTTCTTTCCGTATGCCTTATTGCATCACGGACATCTGGTTTTCACCATCTCGTTTCTGTATGTCTTTTTGGCTTTTAGCTATCTTGTTCCGTGTATCTTTTCGGCTTTCAGCCATCTTGTTTTCGCCATCTTCTTTCAGTATGGCTTTTTGATTTTCCACGATCTTGTTCCCTTGTCCATTTTCGGCTTTTTCCATATTGTTAGCGTCATCTCGTTTCCGTACAGCTTTTTGACGTTCAGCCATGTTGTTTCCGTATATCTGTTTGTTTTTTCACCATTTTGCTTCCGTGTCCCTTTTTGGCTTTTTCCATATTGTTTGCGCCATCTTGTTTCGCTGTGCCTTTTTGGCTTTCGGCCGTCTTGTTTGCACCATCTTTTTTCCGTATGCCTTTTTGGCTTACTGCCTTCTTGTTTTCGTATCCCTTTCGGCTTTTACATATTGTTTGCGTCATCTAATCTCCGTGTGCCTATATGGATTTCCGTCATCTTATTTGCACCTTTGTATCCTATTTATGTGCATAACGTTTTTGGGCAAAACTGATTTCAAATCAACATCTTGCTTCTGTATCTAGGCTGCTCTTAATGATACAAGTTTCAGATCATTATCATGCATTACATTCACCATAAGTGGTAATTAAAGCACTAAAGTAATAAAAACTTTTTATTTACCACAGTACAACTGTACAAGAACAGGCATTCTACAATAACTATTTCATTACTTATAACTATTTATAATTCAACATGTAGTGAAAAACTTATTTACAAAATCAATTAATGGTAAATTATTTAAGTATAGAAACATCATATGGAGTAACCAATGTGAATGGTAATCATGTAGTATCCTTTCGTTGTAACAAAACCATCTAGTACTATTCTACAGGAAACGCAAATGATATCCCAGTAAGGGTCGTCCTAAGGAATCAAAATATTCCACATTGCCATTTTTAGCAGAGTAACTGAATCTGTGTTTACAATAATTGCACACGAAACACATCCTTGTAGCTGGGGATCAATTCCAAACATCTCAACACTCGTATCGCATAAATCTACGGAGTTGGTGTGCGTCCAGTCCTGCAGTAATGGTGCGTTTTCAAGAGCGAATATAGGTGCATGGATGTTATGGATTAAACAGCAACACTCATTTGCTTCTTTTTTTAATTTTTTAATCGACGGACAACCAATCTTGTTCCGATTTAGTATTGGTTTCTTGAGAAATCTTAAAAACTAGTGTTTTTCACTACCCTTAACGTGGGTTTTGTTAAACAGCAACTCCTCCTTGAAATTGTTGTAGGGCACATACTCCAAGCGTCCTTTCAGTCCATGATATTTATTCTCTAAATACGTTATCTGGCTTAACATGGGTTTTGATATAAAATGTACGTCCAAGTATGCGTCCATCTTCTTTAGTCATTGCTATACACGGAAGCTTGTCCCCTTTAACAGGTAAAATCTACGACCACAATCCGATGTTAATCGATGTCGATCACGGTATCGAATTCGGCATACACCAACCAGTTAACGGTTTCCACAAGATCTTCTTAAAAACTGACCACCTGGCACAGAGAACCGTTTCTTACTAAATTACAGTGCATGCTAGCGTTCGCTGATAACTCAAGAGTTAGGTCAAAGCCCATTAAACAATAGCCATTGGGGCTTCTCGACATATCGTTGCCCTCATCAAAAAAAATGAATAACCGTACCGAAAAATAAGGTGTGATACGCGCTTACTAACTATGAACTGTATAGTCTGGTTGTAAGGGCTTCGAAGGAATTTGGTGGCGCAGGTATAGCTAACACTTTTACGTGGATATTTGTAAAAGGATATTTTGATGCCGCTCTTTCTAAAGCTTTAGAACCGACTGACGCCATTAGAAGTATCTCTTGAGCGTACAAATTTAGCCTTTAATTCAACACCGCTTATCAAAAACTTTTCTTGATTAATCAAATCCGAGTGCACAGGACCAATCATCTCAACCTTTTTGTGGTTGGCTGCAAGTGCTTCACGTTTTGAGAAACCGTTATTTGCGTGTCCCAACGTATTCACCTGTCCGGCTGTATCATTGTGCCATAGGTTTCAACTCAGGGCTGGTAATGGTTTGTAAAATATCAATCCACCACTCTCGATACTTGTCTACGTCGATGATAAAGCGAACAAATCCAATTTGGACTTGATGTATTCACACAATTGTGCAGATAAAAAAATCATTATTATTTTGAAAGTACATCGTCATAAGTACCTAAAAACCTGCTCACTCCAGTTCGTATCATAGCTCTTCTCAAAGGTATATGTAGTTCTGGCGATTCTGAAAATTTATAAAAGGTCTTCATCGTTTACAGCCATAGGCGCCATATTTGTACCTGAATGAGGGCTATTGTAAGGCCCATAAGTTTTTAGAGTAAATCAGTATACTTGTACATCTTTGCTTTCAGTGTTTTATTAAATCTCGGAAAGAAGATGGCACAAAAAGATGTCGGATAGACAAAAAGGCACACGGAAATAAGATGGCAGAAAGCCTAAAAGGCAAACGCAAACAATATGACAGAAATCCAATAAGACAGAAACATATGGCGCAACCTGCCAAAAGGACCCTAGATACGGATGCAAGCCAAAGGTATTGACCAGCCAACAGTATGTAGACAAGGATACAACTTCAAGATTTTAGCTATACAAAAAGAACCTAGATTCTGATGCACCCCTCAATACGAGACTCATATCAATTTACATCTTACAATGTTTACCATTAATTTTTAATTAAACTTTAATCTGCGAATTAAATAGTCCAAAAAGGCATTTGGATAATCACCCGAAAACCAGTTATAGGGAATTCCAGGTTTCATTAATCATCCATCAGCCTAATGACAACCTTGGAAATGAGACTGGCGGAAAGGACTACGTGTTTCATTCAAGGGGAAGGGCGGGCTGTTTGAGTTTTCCAAGCTCCTACATCCACATTGATGGATTTCCAACACACATACATACATTAAGTATGTATACGTAGTTAGGATTCTGAGGGGGAAGTACCCAAGCATTCACCTAAATAGCCGCACATGATGCCGATATATGTCTATGAGGAAAACTCTCTGAAAAACCTCATACAGGGCAGACGGTAACGGTAATCGAACTTATTAGCCACCGAATGCTAAGCAGATCGTGCTACCACTGACTTACTAGTTCGATATTGGAAAACGCCGGATCATTGTAGGAAAAAACACATGTGCAATTTTCGTGTCTAGCTAGGAAAAGGAGGACAAGTTTATTTTTATTTAAGTAGAGATGGCGGACAGAACAGTTCCAGTATCCCAAAGTTTGGTTTAAATTTGATGTTGTAATACCTAAAAATCAGAAGCTTTTACAAATTTGTCACAACTGAAGGTAATTTACGTTCTTGCAGATTCCAAAAAAGGCTAAAATTTTAATTTTGATAGTAATTCGTTTTTTTTAATTTGGTCAAGATAAAGGTGTACAAAAACTCGAGAATAAATTATTTTTAAACGTTGATTTTTTAATATTGCAATTTTGAAAAAATTGCTTCCAACCGCATAAAAATTTTGAATTGGAATAAAAGTAGACTACTGATCCTACACTTCCATTTCTTTCATTTGTCTTCCAGAAAAGACTCACATGATGATCTAACAAACGAATGCTGTCAGATTCTGACATAAGCGTATATAGGTGCAAGGTTGTGCAGCGCACAAGGACGCCAAGGCTTAAGGGATGCCACAGGTACCCCGTTTTCCCGAAAAATATATCATTTTTCCGAAAAACAATACCCGATGTAGTTTGTGTACTCTTTATCGTTACAGTTAATTAATGCAGGCATTAGTTAAAAGCGATTTATAGGGGTGATTTTTTTATGTCTACTATGGGGATCTCGGAAACTAAAGCAGATAGAAAGTCGGTTAAATGGGAAAAGATTTGAAGTTCTATGAGGCTAATTCAGTGCTCGTTTTGTTTCCTTCAAAATGTTTAAGGCTAACCAGATACTTTAAAAACGATTTTTCTGTACTTTTTTTAAATGCGTATAATTCCGTTATTTTATTTTAGGAAAAAAGTGCAAAGGAAAAAGTAAATAATTATATTTCTTATAAGGCAGTTAAATCGATTTTTTGACATAAGCATACATTTTTTTAAATGGAAACTATAGTTGGCCATGGCTTATTGGGAAAGGGTTTTGTCTGGACTTTTTAATGATATAACATATGGCATAGTTATTTAGAAAAACAAAGGAGATACGGCTGTTTTTTCGGTTTAATTTCAGAATTATAGCAGGCCATGGAAGCCGTTGTTGATTGACAAATTCTACTCATATTACTTTGACAATTAGTTTGAAAGTGCGTTTCAGTTTGGTTAGTGTTTTTAGTCACTGCAATGCACTTTTCTTATCTAGAAAAGCGTGATATGGTTGAATGTTATATTTTGTATCAAAAAATTAAGTGCGAAGTGCACGGGAATATTTTGACCTCTATTTTGAACGCCGTCAACCTTCTGAGCGCACATTTAAAAGACTATATGATGCTTTGGGTAAATATAGATTTTTCTGTAAACTCAGAAATTAAACGAAGTACATTAATGAAGCTGCCGAATTTAGCATGTTTTATTCAGAATGCATCAACTTTAACACTAGAAGTTAGTATGAAATCGGGAATTTCACAACGTACGAGTGTTAAAAAAGCATAAATTGCACCCCTATGTGGTGGCATATGGAGTTTTGTACGTGGTTTGGAAACAAGTATACAGTCGATCCACAGTATAAATTTAAGGTACTTGGGACGGGTAACAGTCGATTTACAAATTGTGGCATGTTTAATAGGCACAACGAGCATCTCTGGTCACAGGAATATGCGCATCGAGCAAAGAAGACGTGAAGTTAAATTTGGGTTTAATGTGTGGTGTGGTGTAATCGTAATATACATTTTTGATGTGCGTTACCATAATTTTCTACAAAATGATTTCGAAGATATGGATTTAGAAAATCGCGCTATGCTAGAGTGGTTTCAGCACCATGACGTACCGCTCATAATGAATTAGGACTGCGAATTTATTTAAATGCTTTTTCCGACTTGTGGATAGGAAGGAATGCACCAATTGCATCTAGATCATCTGATCTGTCGTTTTTGGATTTCTGTTTGTGGGGAACGATAAAGTATAAGGTGTATCGGAGTTCGTCTGAAGATCTTTTGCTAGTATTAATAGGCGTTCTTTAACAAAAGGTGTAACTTGGGTCTTAATTCTAATGGCAACCATTTTAAACATATATAGAAATATTTTTAGGTAATGCTTTAGTTGTTTTTGTACCATAGCCAATTTCGTTCATTAACACTTTTTTAGTTGCTAAATAATATATTTGTTTTCCGTACATATTGATCTTCCCTTCATTTCGAAGAATTCAATGTAATGATTCATAAAAGATTATCCAGAGCGTAGTAATACGATTTGCACTCGCAAATCAAATTTATTTCCATGGTTCATCATATTAGTAATTAAAATTTGCATTTGTCAATGTACAACGGCTTCCATGGCCTACCATACTAATAGTTCTGAAAGTATACCGGAAAAACGCCGTACCTCTTTAATTTTTCAAGATAACTATGTCATATGGTACACCACTAGAAAGGCCAGAAAAAATCCTTCCTTAAGTAGTCATAGCCAACTAGTGTTTCCACTTAAAAAAATGTTTATGTCAAAAACAAAAGCTTTATCAAAAAATCGATTTAACTACCTTATAAAGAACATAATTATCTACCACTTGTTCCTTTGCACTTTTTTTCTTGAAATGGAAATAACGGAAGAAAACCAAAGGTGCACGGAATTATCCTCATAATCTTTTCCCATTGAACCGTCCTTCTATTTGCTCAGTTTCCGAGATCCCCACAGTAGACATAAAAAGAAACTCTGCCTACGATATTGGTTTTCGGAAAAACGATGTATATTTTTCGGGAAAACGGAGTGCCTGTGATGCCCCTTAAGCTTTGGCGTCCTTGTCCTTTGCACAAAATAGTGTCTCACTTGTTACGTAAAAAATTACTTTTATTGACAAATTTGTTAATTCGACGATTAAAATTGTGTATAAATTTGTACAGGGTGTCTTGTATGTGAAATAAAAAATTGGTTTTATTAGCACATTTGTAAATCTAACTCGGTTATTATTTTTTATAACATCCTTTTAGAGCACAATGTCAGACAAAAGAACGAAATTATGCGGTTACCAAAGCCTGTAGAGCAAAAGAAAAGGGAAGAAGAGTTTGAGAAACTTGCAAAAAATTACTTCATTTTTTCCAAAACCGCACAGCACTTTGTCTGCTGGAACAGCTACAGCACGAAATAACCTGCGAATTGTGAGAATTTTTCCCAAAATATCAACTCACTCACCCACCCAATCTATAGTAAGCGAAATTCAAAGTGAAACTAAAAGGACATAGTGATGATAATAAGTGTATTACTAAAGATTTGGTGTTGTATCACTTAACGTTAAGTTTTACAATATACAAGAACTTGTTGAAGGAGGATTAATACATTACCAAAACAAAACCGATTTCTATACTACTAAGTTTTTTAGCACTTATTTCTACAATTTTACTAAATAAGGAAAAAAGATTAACGTTGTTGGTTAATGTATTCTCCGTCGAAAAATTCTATGTATTATTTCTGCTGTAAGATTTTTAAATCAGACGAATTCTAATCCAACAGTGTTCATTTTTTCAATGAATTTGGTTACAACTACTGCCAGCATTTGAGTGTACATTTCAATATTCATGAAAAACGTGGAACATGTTCTAAGGTTGGCAGATTTTTCAAATCGTCTCAAAACAAATAGATTCCCGAATTCAAGACGAAATTAACAGATAGACTAAATGTTGGAAAGCTGTTCTTCACAGAATTTTTCATGAGTAATTCAACTAGTGGGATCTCAATACTCAATACTTATGGGGTGTAGGGACCAGTCTACAACCGGTATAAGTGACGGTATATTACTTGCATCCCCAACATACTTAGTCTCAACTAACCTGGGATTGAGCATGGTCCTTCGAGCCGGAGTATTGAGGATAGATCCCACTAGTTCAGTTATTCACGGGGTGTAAGGACCAGTCAACAATCGGTATAAGTGACGGTGTACCCGTTGCATCCCCAACACACTTGATCACAACTAACCCGAGATTAAACAATGACGATGAAGAAATCGATACTTTGAAGGTTGGAAGAACAATTTCAGGAAATATCGTCCCATTCTACTTATTTTAGTTTCATGTAGAATATCGATAAGTTTAGAACATATAACAAAAAAGAGCAACTAGAATTCTGTCAAAAAGTGAAAATCATCTTAAAAGATGAAGTTGGAAACGAACAAGACATCATCGCTGTGGAGTTAACCAAAGAATTGCAATTTTTGCAAACTTTAAATGATAATATTATCTCATCACACCAAATAAATTATGGATTAGTTAATAATTTAGTATATTCTTTTCCTAATACAAGCATAATTCTCCGCATTCTGCTAACAATGCTGTTAGCACTGCAGAACGTTCATTTACAAATTTAAAGTTAAAAAAATTATTTAAAATCTATTATGGGATACGATCATTTGAGTAATCGTAATTTCCATAGTCAGTAAAAGATCTCGATCTCGGAAATTTATTAGTGTTTGCGAAAATCATTGAATTGTTGCAATTTTGCATATGTTTATTGTCCTTTCTTGTTCGTTTAGTTTATACAGTTAACATTTTCCAAATGATTATAAAAATGTTCCAGTTATTTAGATTTTTGGTTTGATTGAAAAATACAAAATTCATTATTTTACCCTGACTGTCATGTAATAGTAATAAATTGTTTGTACATTACATAACCTAAATAAACTATAAATAAATAATTTAATTTCAGTGGCGCATATTATTGTGTTTGCACCAGGACGCTCTATCCTTTAGGCACGGGCTTCAAGTAATTAAAAGTACGTTTGGAAATTTTCAGGATGCTTTTTGCAATTTTGAGTGGTGGACATTAATGAAAATTACTTCTACTCTCTTCTTTGATTTTGTGTTAATGTTTAAATAGAACGAAGTGTTATTGTCGTGGATTAAGTCGAATTTTGATGCTATAATTTATTACAATGTGTAGTACCTTTGTATACGATATTTAAATATTATGGTCAATTTGATTGATATTCTTTTCATGACATGAAGTTTAGTGCTGAAATAGAAGTCATGACAATTTTCTAATACTATTACAACCTTTTATTATTTCAGAGTAATCTATGTATTTTCTTAAAGAAGAAAAAAACATGTAGGTCACTAGTGTTATAATAATATTTCTGATTATAACTGAAGTTCATAGGTACTCATAAACATGTATATCAATAATGAGACTGTAGGATTATAACCTTTTTGGTTTTATTACGGATGTACGATTAATTTATCACAGTGATGGTTATACACTCATACATAAAAAGATTTTCCGCATGTTTAATATAATATTCCTTCTTTACTTTTATTAAACAAAAAAGTTTTATTAAGTTTAAATACCCTTACGCCAAGAAAATGAACGGTTCTTTATATATTTTAATGTTTTAAACTGTTCGATAAGTATCTTAAAACTGATCATAAACTTTGTAAATTTAACCCTTGCATATACCACAAATTCGCAATTTCCTTAACTTTCCTAATCCGTGGTAAATTTGAACTTGTGTGAATTATACATATTGTTCACAAACAAACCAAATTTGTAAAATTTAATTAACATTAATTAAGAAATGTATATTATGTGGGAATCATAAAATATAATAACAAATTCTTTCTTTTTCAGTGAAATAATGGCAAGTGGAGTACACGTCTATCGCTTTATAAATGTATGGAGGAGTGCTTAGTTTCAAATCGGTAAGCATTCCTATTAGATTTTCTTGTGCATGTTCAAATAATATTTCCGGTTGTTCGAAATGAATAATGTATGCGACCCTTATTTTGATCGTATACTACAGACAATTGATCTCTTACTATGCTTGTGAAAATGTTCGCTTTAGTTTAGAAATGATTTTGTTTATATGACCTAAATTCGAGAAAATCTATTTACAAGAATACTAATATTTGTTTAATTTTGACACTACTTTGTTTATTAATCTAAGATATCAGAGATTTAATTGTAGTATTCTTTATGATAAAATCGGATATAAACGTGATGCTGCATTGAGTCCCAGAAAAGTTGATTGCATAATTAGGGTTGGATAAGTTCCATTTACCTACTCGTACAATTCAAGACAAGGTTTAATTTTACAACTTTTATCGAAACTCTACGAGGCCTTTACATCCTTTTTAATATTCCATCCTGTATTTTCTACTTATGTAAATCGTTATATTTTAATTTTCAGTAATTTAAATTTTGATGTGGAAATGTGTAAACATACTTAATTTTTTTTATAATTTGAAATGTACTTATTCCAAAAAAAAAATTGAATTTAATACATATCTGCAAAGTAACTTTTTATCTAATAAGATAAGACAAGTACCAAATTGCTATTAGTGGTATGAACGAGAGATAATTAGGTAGGTATTTAACGGAGCGTAAAGCTTGTTAAAAAATTGCTTTATTTTGTGTATATGAAAACACGAAATAAATTTCCGGATAGGTAAATCAATTTTTGTAACAAAATTTCTAAAGAATTTCAGTGGAACCGATTACACACAAAAAAGTAGTTATTCAGATAATTATTTTGTAACAATCTACAACAAGAAGTATACAAATGTAGATATGTGTTGCAACCATCTTGTTACCTCTATCTGGTATTGGTGGTGTAATATTTTCAATGTTTTGGTGAATTCAGAAATCCTCATCATCCTTATTGATAAATTCAACTATATTAGTAAACATATTCTCACATACGTATATTTAAATTTTATGCTCCATTTTGTTACAAGTATTTATAGTGTTTTTTGTACTGGTCCTTCGACTCCCGCCACACCAAGGACATATCGTATCAATGTTTTACCAAATATTAAAATTAATGTGTTATGAAATCCTTATTTAAAAACAGAGAAATATATTCGATTTGGTTAAATTCGTATAGGAAAGATCCCAATGAAAATTTGCTTGCTGTTGTAGCATTAATTAAAAATTGTGTTTTTATTTTTTATAGAGAACAAATTGCCAGAAAACAATAAATTAATTGACAAGGTATTTTGGCACCTTTGTGTTAAAGAAAATCTGCACATTTGTGGCATTTTTAAAATGGATGTTATCCGGTTGACATTTCACAATCTCATTAATTGACATACATTATCGATGTTTAAGAAAGAGGACTTATTTTCTAGTTAAAATTTAGCGTATAATACCTAACATTTGAGTGTAGTTGTTTCCACAAAACATTTTAGAACAACCAGAGTATATTACTTCTCTCATTTTTTACTGTACTTTCGCTAACACCACCAGTGAAAAACAAACCTTAGATATTACGAAATATGGCTTTTCCCTTGTATAAATATGCAAACCGTAACAGGCTTATAAAAATAAATAGTAATGTGTTTATCCTTAATGTCGATGGATGTAGAATATTTTGGTTGAATTAATAAATAGAATTCTTTATTACGATTGAATTTTTACATTTAATTATATATATATATATATATATATATATATATATATATATATATATATATATATATATATATATATGTTGGAAGTAAACAAATAGTACTTTTCAGTGTGATAATAGTTATACTTTTAGACTTTTAAATTTCATGTTAGTGTTTTCACATTGTTGTCACATTCCTTTAAACATCATAAACCGATTTAATTCATGCGTAGAAAAAGTGATATTGCGTGTATGAACGTAAGCATTCAAGATTATGTTGTGTGAATATTGTGGTTTTCTTTTTCTTTATGAGTTGTAGTATACAGCTTCTAACATCATATAAATCTATTATCTTTCTTTTAAAATGGTGTCAGTAATAAGTATCTCTCATAAAACTGTCGAAAACATTTCATTCATGACGTCTACTGAGAGTTGTAAAGTTGTAAGTAATATCAAACCCATCCAAAATTAGTAGAATGTCCTACATTTACAAATTACACTATAACGACCATAAAAACGCAATAAACGCGGTGAATAAAACGGTTAAGGCAGGTCAGGACGCGGGTCGTAAAACACTGTTATAGTCAGGAGTCGTACGCCGTAAAAGCACCGCACCCAGTATTTTATAGACATCGGCCTAACAACACTAGTTAGTACACTTCCTTCCGGTATGGATGTGTAGTAGTGATGACCTTGAACTTGATTTATATGTTATTTTAATGCTTATAAGCTTAAGACATTCTTAATGAACACCTTGAATTTAAAACATTAATTGAACTTGTATGTATTAAGTTTATTTAAGGTGTCTTATTATTGAAACGGTTACTGAATTATTTCTGTTTAGTTGAAAAATTCTCACTTCCAGGAAGTTCTAAAATGAATCCTTCCGTTTAGGTAATTTTTATATAATAAATAGTTATAAATGAAGATATTCTATTTAGTGAATGTTTACACCTACACACGTCAACAACCTGTTACTGATTGTCTCAGACAGTATTTCATTGACTCTTAAAATTTTACGACGCATAAAAGTAACCGTTTATGAGATACTTTCACAGTGTACCCTAACTTTTCGAATACTATCTACTACGTTTAGTTGTAAAAAATACCTCTTCGTTCAAAATATATGTATGTATGCATAATTTAAAGTTGTATCCGAATATTTAATTAACATTAATTAACATATACATTTTTTATGTAACCAATTAAGATTAGCGACTAGATTCTTTACGTTCATTTATATAATTGCCTCATATACTTACTAGCTTTTTGATTCGAAAATCAAAATTCTAAATATTGTTGATTTTTTCGTGAGCCTTATTTTCGAGTTGACATTTGCATTTATTTTTACCTTGAAAATAAATTCTGGAATTTCCTTTATTTTCCGGAGCAGTAATTGGCTTGATTGCTTTATTTTGCTTTCCCCACCAACTACGTGGGTGTATCTTATTGATACTCTGGACCGTCCCAAATCGTGATGGCCGACTAGAAAAGCTTAAGTTCTACTGATTGGTTGGCTGAAGTATAAAAAAAGGCCGTACTTTCAAACCATATATTATGTAAAACGTCTAGATACCATAATGGCAGTTCAGTACATGACCAATCAGAATTTTCTACAACTAGGTTTGTTTCCGTCCTACAGGACGCCATAAATTGGATCTTTCCCGCTACTGTAGTTCAGCTTTACGATAATAGAGGGAAGCACGGAATTAAGCGGTTATTATTTAAAATCCTTGTCTTAATGACATTTATTTTTCATTAGTTATTATACAGTCGTAAATGGAAAATTGTCATTGTATATACCTTATAAATATTGTAAAATTGGAGGTTAATTTGAGGGAAATAAAACCCGTACCAGGTACCTACATATGTTTTATGTATAGTTTCATTTAAAATACGTAAACACATACGACGTTTCAGAGACATAAATAAACAAAAACCAAAAAGGTGAATCGATAAATCTACTTAATATGCAGGGAAAGTATGAAAATGAAGTCGCATATAAATGTAATTTGTAACCAAAATCTCTAATAAAATTTAGCTGTGTAAGTGTAATATAATTAATCAATTTTCCATTTTCCATTAATAAATAACATTGACATATAGTTTTCTGTTTTTCATAACTCAGCATCAAATTGTAAAAGGCGGAACATGTTTTTATATTCTTAGTTTATGTTTCTAAAATCCGTTTTAGACATAAAATAAATATTATGAATTCTTTTGGTTTTTAACGGGATGTACATGCCAGTTCCTTTTTTTATCAAAACAAGATACTTTTATCTTAAATTTATTACTTAAAACCATTTGAAATATATTTATTTTATCAACAATGAATTAATTTTGTCCAGAATCCTTAATTTTAATAAGTTACGTATCAATTTGATATACGACATTGATTATAAATATGCTCAGTAACTATTCGTTCTCTAAATTAAAAGAAAGGATGTATTCGAAATTATCTTAAAAATTTTTTTCTGGTAACCTGATAAAAGGTTTACATTAAGTATTACCAGGAAACTGTATTTCTCTTATAATACTAAAAATATTAGAAATATACACTAAATTAATACATTAAATTCATCAGTTTTTAATATGATTTTATTAATATCCTATGAACATGCGTGAGAAAATTAAGGTCCGGCTTAATTAGGTGCACATAATAAACCAACAAATATAAATGTTTCTTTGTTGTTTTATGAGTTACAATAATTTTCTCGTAATGGTTAAGAAAAGGCAATATTTTAGTTTCAAATATCCAATTTGTAGTCTTGAGTAAATCTTTTCGATGTGGCAGCACTTCATTACAATGTTTTACAATATGAGCTTTTCGCCCCCGTGACCATTCAGATTAACAAAATATTACAATATATGTGCTTGGTGTAATTAAGTTAAACTTGTTTTAAATGCTAAATTAAATAAAATCCTGTATGAACAATCATAAAACACTAATAGATTTTTTTTACCAATTTTGTAACAAGTTATATTTTCTATTTTATTATTTATATATGCAGTGTACAGCAACACCAACAAGCTTTAAATTTCAATTTTAAACATCCATATATAATTTCGGTTATTATTTATACAAAGGAACTTTTTTTAAGCTACCACAAGTTACAATTTTTACATTTGTGTTAATTGAAAATTAATCCAACAAGAAATAATTACTAGAAACGCTCCGTAGTAATTAGCAAATCTCAATATTATAATTGTACAAGGACGAGTAATAATTTGTTTGAAAATATTAGTTAATTTTGAAGCTAAAGTGCGTAGCTTAAAAATAACGATGGCAAATGCAACATATTAATGTATTATACTTTGTTTCAAGATATTATTAAATAAATTAAAGATTCCTCTATATTAAATAGGATTCATAACTGTGTCGGATGTTCCCCTTTCTTGCGTTCCCGTAAATTTGCCCCTTACGGGCGTTACGGCTATAGATAGTAACTTAATGTGCTTCTGTATTCCCATTTCATGTGTATCTAAGTTACTTACTCGAAACTGAATAAATATGAAAAAAAGTAAAAACAAAGTAAATGAGTTGTGCTGATTGAGCAATTTAATCTAAAATTAAAAGGCATGTACGATAACAAATATACAATATTTGAAACAAACTTGTAGAAACTAGCACATGTATTGGGTTGGTTCATAAGTTCGTTCGTTTTTTTTTTTTTTAATTTTTTATTTAACAAAAATCAATAATAAAAACAAAAAAAATCAATCAACGAGATATTCTCCAGCATTATTTACGATGACCTCCGAACATTCTGGAAGTTTTTGGATTCCTTGCTTATACAAAATTAGATCGTTTTGAAGCGAAGAACCTGTGGAGCCAATTTTGGGGCTCAACGTTGTTGTTGAAGGAAATCCCTCGCAGATTGTTTGACAGCGATCGGAATAGAGGAAAATCAGATGAAGCAAGATCAGGTGAGTACGCCAGCTGCGCCAAAACTTCCCACCCGAGCTCTTGGATGACCGTTTTAGTGAGATTTGCCGTGTGAGATCGAGCATTATCGTGTTGCAAAATCACTTCATCTCGTTTTTCCGGCGGAATAGCTGCTTGAAGTCGCCTAAGTTTTTGTGGGACCCACTACTGCTTTAACATCTCGATTATCTTCGAATAACAGAACGTGTCCGAATTGCGCATTTTTTCAACTTGAGGCTCCATATTCAATTAGCTAAAAAAGACAAATTCATAAAAGTAAAAAACAACTACTATACCTTTTTGCTCTTTTAAGTGTACTTATGCACACACATTGTTTTACAGGGAGACATTGTTAGAATAGTGCATTTTTTCCTGAAGAACTTTCATCAGTTCAAATATATTGGGATGTGCTTTTCCAAACCGCCTGTTATCTATCCTTCTACAGAGTTTGTAATCCGATAACGCTCTCCATGACAAATCCATATTCGACCAAAATTATCAATCCATTGATGAATAAAATAATCTTTGAATTTAACCATGGCTTCGTTGGTAGTGAAATTTTTCATTATACACAGCCAACCATCTTTAACTTTATCTTCTGGCAGATGGACTAATGCAGCACACCTCCTTACGTGGCTCCTTACTGCCTCGTTTTCTTTCTACAAGTTGGTTAGACCTAAATCTTGTATTTCACGCCAAATAGTTCGTTTCAAATGAAAATTATATCCTTTGATAACTGAAGCCGGAAAAAATTCTTCTACATCACTATGTGCGACAGCTTCAGAATTGATAATATATTTTTTTGGTAAAAAATGCTTAACTTTGTTTTTAATAGGGACGTTTGTGCGTCACCTCTCTTGTCAGATAACAGGCCGTATACGGCAGAAATGATATTTATTCTTTGTACTGTACTACCAACATCAACGTGGATTGTGTATAATTAGTAAAACAATGAACTGCACCTTTAGTCATTGCCAATACATTCCATACTGACATCCATAATGACAAACTCTGCCATAAGCTTTGGTACCTCTATACTTTTTCGCTTTTTCGAAAGCAAACTCATGTCTAGCGATTTATGTCGATCTGTATATAGGGTGAGTTTTTAAGGACGCGGTGGTCTATACCTCCTATACTATTACGGATATATAAAAATTTTAAGTACAAAACTTGTAGAGAAACATGAGCACAATATTCTAAAAATATCTTGTAATATACAGGGTGGTCCAATAATTAGTGGTGACCCAAAGTTATGTTTTTTTAAATGAAATACCCGGTATTTCATTACATTTTTGAAAATATGTTCAAGAGTAGTTACTTTCTGGTATAGGGTATTAAGGGTCTAACTTTAAAGGTTACTGAATTATTTTAATTTTTAACGAAAAAAGGTATCACCTTTGGAAATTTATTACTCATAAACCTAATAAGATTTTGGTATATAACTAGGACTAGAGATTGCTTATTACGCCTATTTATCGATTTTGGATTAATATTAAGATAAAATTCAGAAAAACACGCCGGGTTATTGACTTATACGAATTGTTATTTTACTCACAATTTTTAAATGGAACACCTCACATAATTTTGCATTTTTGAGAAGCCAATAACGGATACATTCTTTTTAATAATAAGGTTTTATGTTCTAACTTTAACCGTTATTTTAAGAAACGGCCTTAAAAGGCCAGACTTGGTCGTAGGGTGTCAAAATGTCACTATTTAAGCTGTACATTTTTTTATACCAATGATGATAGTCAAAATCCAATGGTTTTCAGAGAAAAAACAACGCTCTTAAGATTATTAAGAAAATTATCGTCTACCTAATTATTTATCTCTAATCCGGATAGATAATCAAATTTGACGTTTATTATTAAATTATCTGTCGACACAATTTGTAAACGTCTGTTTTGTTGTTATTGTTAACGTTATAAACACGGATTGTGTTGTGTAAAATGAAGTTTACAAAACAAGAAAGAATTAACATGATTTATTGTATCGGGGTGGGTGATGGTAACGCTTCTTTGGCCTCTAGAATTTATGCTAAGCGATGTCCCAAAAAATGGCATCCCGACTATCGTGCATTCGTTAGATTGAAACTTTTGTTTGAAGAAAGCGGGACAGTTTTGCATGAAAGCGGGAATGACAGAAAGCTATAACAAATCAAGAAAATACATTATCTGTCCTGCTACATGCAGTCGAAAATCGACATGTTAGCACCACCATATTAAGAAATAATAAATTTTACTACTCTAGGAACTTAAAGGCAACGATTTTGAACGAAGAAGGGTGTTCTGTCAATGGGTGCTTAATAAAGTCTAAGAGCAGTCATATTTTTTTGATTATGTATTGTTTTCTGATGAGGCTACATTTCGTAACAATGGAAATGTCCACAAGCATAATGTGCTTTATTATGCCACAAAAAAATCCCCATTTTAGAAGGGCTGTTGAACACCAACACAGTTGGTCTTTAATCGTTTGAGGAGGAATCGTAGGAAGAATCGGTCCATACTTTTTTGATAACCGAGTAAATGGAGATACTTATCTCAATTTTTTAATAAAAGTACTGCCAGAATTATTGGAAAATGTACCTCTAGCCACGAGACGAAGATTATGGTTACCTCAAGATGGAACACCACCCCATTACAACATACGAGTAAGATGGTATTTAGATAATGAATTTGGAGATAGGTGGATTGGTAGAGGTGGACCAACTACTTAGCCAGCTAGGTCTTCAGATATGGCGAAATTGGATTTTTTTATGTAGGGTTATGTAAAACAAACAGTATACCAAACTGCGCCTACAACACGTGATGATATAAAAATCAGAATATTGAAAGAAATTAATGAACAATTGTTAATGAACCTTAGTCGCTCTTTATGTATCCTAGAAAACGGTGGACGTATTGGGCATCTCATTAACTAGAATACTTATCAATTGAAAAATTATTTCTCTTCGTTTCCTAATTTCTTTTTTCATTCAATTTATGATTAATATTATGATTGTTGTTATTTTACGTAAATTAATTTGTACATAGTCTTCACATTCTTTCTTTAGTTTTTAGTCTTTAGTGAATATGAAAAGCGGAATTCAATTCTTTCTAGATTACATAAGCCTACTACAAATAGATTATTTCTTGAAGTGTTTTTTTCTCTGAAAAATGATTGGATTTTGACTATGATCATTAGTATTAAAAAATGTACAGCCTGAATAGTGACATTTTGACACACTAATTAATAGATGGACCTTTTAAGACAATGTCTTAGAATAAAGTGGGAATTTTATCTCTTTGTAAGTCCAAAATCATTAACTAGGCGTAATAAGCAATCTCCAATCCTAGTTATAGCCCAAAATCTTATTAGGTTTAAGAGTAATACATTTCCAAAGTGAGCCCTTTTTTTGTTCAAAATTAAAATAATTCAGTAACCTTTAAACTTAGACCCTTAATATCCTGTACCAAAAAGCATCTACTATTTTAGATCTTTCCAAAAATGTAATGAAATACCGGGTGTTTCATTTAAAAAAACATAACTTTGGGTCACCACAGATTAATGGACCACTCTGTATATTGGAAAATATTTTTAGAATACTATGCTCATGTTTCTCTACAAGTTCTGTAATTAAAATTTTTATATATCCGTAATAGTATAGGAGGTAGTAAGGTTAGCGCCCTTAAAAACTCACCCTGTATAATGTATGTTACACTGATGTAAACTGTTGGATATTTGTAACGCAATTCAAGCCTCTATTCCTAGCAACCTTCATCTCTTAGCGATACTGGTGTAACTTTTCCTCTTGCTATTTTTTTGGCACATTAATATTATTTTTTGCAATATCTGGAACACAGTTGTGGTTTTTCTCACTTATGACTTTTGATTTTACTTCATCAGTAACAATCACCCCTGGACAGTTCCTGCATATGCAATTCCATCGAAGAATTGAGTTTTTGTCCTTTCCTTTTGAGTTGAACTTGTATCCAGAATAATGGATAACGAGTGATCCACGTTTTGATTCTATCACTTCCATCACAAATGTTCTAACCGTACACACGTAACCAAAAAAACACGAATCTTTTTAATAACTTTACTGTGTTTACAAGAACTATTTTATTTTCGTAATATAGAAATATTTATATTTATATTGATGGAGTGGGAAAGATATCTTTACATTTTTTTGAACAATGAGTAGGGTACTTTTGTAATCATACCTACAATAAACAATTAATAATATGTTACCCTATTTACCATGTGATTTTAAAACTTAATAAGGACACAGGTAATTAAGACAAAGAGATAGGATGGTTTTCATCTGAATCCCTGTTAACTATTCAATTGTGTAATGCAATTTTAAAATTTAGTAGGGAAATGGGTAATTAAATCAATTGAATATTGATTTAAATGAGATCGTCTTAGATTTAAAGCTTGACAAAGGTGAATTTATGGTGACACCATATTTTTTTTAATGCAAAAAAATTAAGAAAACAAGTTCTTAGTAACGGCTGTATTTTATTGTTTTATTTATATTAGTTTTATGGAATTTAGAATAATTAGAATACTCAATCCAGTGAACTTCCTACATTTAATTGAACAATCATATATGTATAAATACTGCACTTAGAAATTTAACGCACGAAAAGAACGCCGATTGAGGAACATTTTTCGACGCTCGAAAGGGAAACGCACAAAACGGTAAAACACCATTAAATAGATCCTTAGAGTCTGTCTTTATCTGAAATAATTATAGAGCGACTATTTCCATCCCAATGATGTAAAAATTTCTTTATGAAGGTAGGGAGGTAAGACATGTACCTACCTACAAATATTTTATAGTTCTAGGTTTAAAATTGGTCTAAAAAGGTGTTCTATGTAGTTACTCCACATTGTTTTATTTTGTTAAAGTTAATGCGCCAAGTTTGAAATCCGGACCTATAAATGCAAAGTATGAAAATTGTCGCAGTCAACCCTAAACTACAGATAAGTTTTTATATCTTGTGTCTTGTGAATACAATTTCAAGGTAGAAAATCAAACAAGTTGAAACAAAATTGTCTTGTACGCTTTTAAACCCATTAAAATGTAGAAATCTTAACAAGTGCTGATTATACAGAACAATTTTCAGATATAGAAGCGTAGTACCTACGGTTATAAAAAAAAATTTGTTTACATTGGACATTTTGTTGCTTTATTCATACGTAAAAAGGTAGTGTGGTTCCCTCTCATGGGAGTGGAGTGTCGCATTTTTTGTGTCCTTCAACTGCCCACATGAAATTATGTGATGATGGATTTAAACGGTTAGTTAAAAATGTCCTCGTGTTAATTATAGTACGAGCAAAGACCTATTGATGTTTCGTGAAGCGCATTTTATATATTGATTAAATTTTCACTCAAATGTTTTTCAAAAATTCATGTTTTCGTATAAATTCTTCTATTTGAATATTCACACACTATGCATATGACATGTCACTATACTTCAAACATTATCGATTAACCTTTATTCTTACTATCTTTCTATCTGTGTTTATACGCTCTTTTTTGATATAAGAGTTCTGCCTATTTAATAAAAAAAGGCTATTCGAACTTTATATAATTTTGTGGTTTTCTAATCGTTACCTAGTGTTTTTAATGTAAATTAAAATGTAAATTAAAACAACTGTGCAGAAATAGATCCTAGCCACAATAAATCAGCTTCGGGCATTGTATTAATGAGTTTGTTATTATTGTACACTCTTACTATATACCGAGTGTCAAGTGGGGCAAATTATAGTTTTCTTATTGTTCTGTAATTTTTAATCATGGTCGTTGTTTTACATCAACTATGCCTTCTTATGTGACAATCTACCATGGATTACTTGCTTGAAATTCTTAAAATACCAAAGAAATACGTTTGTTTGCAATTTTTTTAAAAACTAAAATGTAGCAAAATTGTTTCTGATTGGTACGACTACATAAACAATAGATAACCACAGATTACTACAAAACATTCTTTTTGTGACGTAATATAGTTGAATAAATTTTATTTAAATTAAGTGATTGATCTCACTGAGAAATAATTCACTTACTTATATGTAAAATATTTCTTCTACATTCAGTTAAATATGAACATATGACATTTTCCAAACAATTTGGGCACGTCGTTAAATTAATGACGTAATTATTAAAAATAAGATTAGTACTTTAACAATTACCATTAACGTATTGTTACTGAAGCATGACTTTATCATCACAAATTGTAACCCTAAACCTAGAAAACAGTTGGTAAGTATAGCACAGGATTATAGTTTCATTAGCACCACTGAAACCTTAATGTATCGTTACCTTCGCACATACATCTTAGCATATAAGTTTATATACGAAGCTTAAAATCACTTGTCAATTCTTAAGCTTATTACTCACATTTTGACCATTATTTCAAACAATAATCTAATTTTCTTTTCCTGTATAAACTGTATCAAGTTATAAATATGACATTGTTGTTCTTAGTTTTTTATTTGTTACGATGTAGTCTCATGCATGATCAGTTATATATGTTCACCTTATGTATATTCTAAATATAACAATATCTTGGCAGTCGACCTATTTTAAACTGTTTCTTAGGGACGGAAAAAATTATTTTATTAAATCAATAATGATTACCATTTTGTCCTGAACAAGAATATTACTAACATTAAAACCTATGGGATTGAACAATGCGAATAAAACAATTTTGCAGCATACAGTTGCTAAATGCTACATCTGTTAAACGTATAAATTATGTTAGTCAGCATCAGATAAGATGTCTGTAAGGACTAGCCATTTACTTAATACAGAGGTGTTGCAGTTTAAATGTATTTCCCTATACATACCTACCCATGCCTTGTTAGGTTAGTAGTTAGAGCTTTCCGTGTCATTGGTACTTCAGTTTTATTTTTACCGCAGTGCTTAGTTATACTCCATATTTTGTGCATATTGGTTTATGAATTTATTAACAGATCTTGACGAAGGTCAGAAATACAGTTGCGGAATACTAATGAAAACGCAATAATAGAATGTATAGACATATTGTATTTTTGTCTTTCTTCAAGCTTTGTGAATAATAACTATCTATTTGCTAGTGTAACTCCCTATCTATTAGAATTCCTGTTAAGGGTTTGGCTTTCAGTGAAGTGTATATAATCCCATTTGCTCCAAGAATAGTAGGTAGTCATTGGGGAAATACACAGAAAAACGTCTACTTACGGTGACTACCTCTTCAGATGCACACATTACAAATATGTACTATATTTGGTCAGTGAAATTCGAAACACCAGACAGGTTTTATTTTATTTTGCCTTGTGTGTTTTATTTCCCTTATCATAGTGCTTAATAATACTTAACGAATTGCAAGCTATTGTGTAATGATAAATAAATGTTGTTCATGGTAATTCCCTATGACTGGTATATTTGGGGCACGATGTATGAAGCTTTTCAGCTAGTTGTGAATGTGTGCACTGTGATAAAATCAATCACCATTAGCACCTTAAAGAATTGCAAAAATTGGTTATTTCAAAATCCCGTTATCTTACCTTCAAAAATTTAAATATTTTCTTTGGTTTAGAAATAATATGGCGATCAGTAGATTTCTCTCCAAAGTTTGCTTAATGCAATGTGATCAATCAACTCAAATCCCGTTTTTCTCATTTTCTCTGCATCGCAAGTCGAGACCTTGAGCATCTTAAATAGTAGTCCCTAGTTAGCGATTTACCTTGTTCTAAATAGTCTGTCATGATTACCCCAAAAAATCAAAGCAATCACATATTCTGTCGATTTTTGAACACCGATCTTCTCTTGACGGCATTAGCCGGCATGTTTTCAATCATTCAGCTGTTACTTGGATTTTTTCTTTATATGCTCTTTCAGCGCATAAATTATTATCAGTGGACCTGTCAATGCAGAGGAAAATAGGAGAAAATTGCGCAATATTTCCTGCCATCCTTTCGATATAATAAACATTCTTTACACCATTTCAAACAAGAAACTATACCTGTGTTTGGACAAATCTGAAACCTCGTTTCTTCTCCAATGGAAACGTAGGAGGTGTCGCTTATATTTAGGTTTTCTGGCTGTAAAATATGTTTAACTTAAGTCAAACCACTTATTAATATGTTCTTAACATCAGCACTTATAGCGCTAAATACAATTGTAGGATCTCCTGAGCAACTCTTTGAATCAATAGTCGTTGGGCTAATTGATCTTAAAAGGGTTGCATCTAAAATAATTCGTTAAAAGTTTCTGAAGATTATTCAAAATCTTTGCTGTATTCTTGTAAATCCGTGAGCTGAAGGTTCTTCTATCCAATTTACCAGTTCACATGATTCTATGGTGGTTAGAATGAGTGAAGTACCGCAAATATATGCTCTGAATAGTTTACTTTAAACTCCATTGTTGGTGTTAAAACATGTTGAATAAATTAATAAGGTTAACCGAACAGTAAAAATCAACCAACAGAACTATTTATAAATGGACAAAATGGAAAATCCGGCATGTGTCCAACTAAAGATTAAGAACATTTGTATTCGGTTAATAGACGCTGGGTTTTGCGAATATCCATTAACGAAATACAACCGTTCTTGATTTTTAATTGTTAGACTACCTTCATCAAGACTTTGTCCATCTGAAAATGGGATAACTCCAAGTAACTCACCAATTATATAATGCTACTTATGTACGCGGAATTACTCAAAGCCATTGATGTCTACACAAACCATTAAGACTAGGTCATTTGGAACAAGCGACATTTTTCCGCTATAAAGAATTTCTGACCCCTTTATGTGAAATTAGTAGTTAAAAGATAAATTGTGTCTTCCATCGGAAACCATTCAAACTACTACATGAGACAATCTGGTTAGTATCAAATAAAGATGAACTGTCCTTTAACTGCTACATGTCAAAGTAATTAAGTGACTTATCCTTGCCGAAACAAACAAATGGGGATTTTCCTTAGGTACATTAATTTTTTATGTCGGCGATTATTGCATGAATTGAAAGTTTTTGTTTGGAAATTCTATCGAACATCTTGAGCGTTGGATTCTCTGGTCGTATTCTGTAACAAACTAATCAAAGTTATTGAGGCACAAACTACATTAAATATAGCAAACAGCGCTTACTACCATTACCGGGATCGCAGCTGAAGGAGGGATAGAGGAGGGTAACGACTCCTCCAATAAATTTGCCAGTTGGGATTTTAGGCAGTACACCTAGGCATTTTAATCATTACGGTTGTCAATTGGATTTTTTCATTGGTATACACATTGTACATATTTGATTATTAGTAGAAGAAGTATGTATACGTACTCCTAACAAGTTCGCAAAGCTGTGAGAACTGTAACGGAAATATTTGAATTGCCTTACCCCAATTCATTTGCGCTACGACACTGATCATAGCGTTGCTAATGCACATTTCCGTATTACGTATTTTTGTATAGTATCATTAACGTTATGTTTTCTATTCACTAGCAAGTGACAGGAACACTTCGAGTGCACGGAAGACTGCTTGATTCATAAATGCTGCATATCCTGGAACCTAATAATAATAATAGTAATAGTAATAATAATAAAAATAATATAAATAACAATAATTATTATACAAATATACTTTTTGTGTAATTTAGCAAGATTAAACACCTTGGTTATGATACCGTCTGTAATGTTTAATAATGCTATGGGAACTTCGAAATCCATACTGTGTTGTAGTTAAAAAGGAGTTTGTTTGACAGAAATTAATAATGTGGGTTATATGAGGAAACAAAAATAGTACGCACTATCGTATAATTAAAACGTGCCAGATCCTTTGGTCCTCGTCAACAGAACTAAACTTGAATTGGTAAGTTACACCCTGTTTAACATTGTCCCAGAAGTGATCGAGTAGATTGCCGTCTGCCTTCAGAAACACTATTATAACAATAATTGCTCACGCATTAAACATCGTTCAAGCGAACAGGAGCTCGTTGGATCTTCCTACATTGAACTTATGAATTTATTGCCATAGTCTGATCTGACTGCAATGGTTACTATGTTTTTGAACTGTTTGTAGTAATTCCATTCACTGAATTTACTACACTTATCGCAATTCAACGCTTTATCCCTTAAGATCATTTTAAGCTGTTTTTCAACCAAGGGCACATTTTTTCATGAATCTACGAGTAACAAAAGGTGCGAACGCGTCTAAAAATTCAACTTGACTAGTAATATTTAGTAGGATAAAAATATTAGTCTACAAAATCAAATCTTTAAAATTCCTAGTAGTTTTATAAATGGTATAGGACTTGGGTATCTCGGACCTATATGAACAATATACTGTCGTTACTATGTTTTCTGGAATATTTGTTAATATAAGATCAAAGAATTTAAGCTGATTTTAGTTGGTTGCTCACTTGGTATGGATGGGTAGGTTACGTATTATTAATTTATTTCAGTCGGGGTTTTTATTTATACAACCGCACATTTTTTTACAAAAAATAAGAATTCAGTAATTTTTCAGTTATACTTTATTTTACTTATGACAAATTTGTAGCACTGGATCTGTGGCAGAATTTGTAACAAACAAGTCGACCGCTGATGATAGTAGCTTATCTATTGAAAAACGATCGATGTTTAAAACTTTTTTACTATGACATTAGTTTAGTTTCAGAGAAAAGTGATTCAATTTTAATCGGAATATTCACTTCTTGATACGCTCTATGATTTTGCTTATTTTCAAGAAAATTTCAACCGGAATGATATATATCTTATACGTCGAAATAAACGCCCACAAAAAAATTAAGCAAATGGCGAAAACCGCTAAATCAGTAAACATCCCCCAAAATGATTTCTGCATTCCACATGATAAAAAAATAAGTAACAAGTGATAAATTTTATTAAATTATTTGATTTGTCGCTTTGCGAATATACCTTGTTCTCCTACGTTCAAGCATATGTACATACGACAGAAACTATAGGCAAGGTCTAGAATAAACTCCAAATTAATGCGGAACTAGTTCGAACTATCCAATCGTTCGGCCAGATTTTATTAAGAAATCTCTCTTCGCAAACCGTTCTTAAAGTCTTGTCATTTCAGCTTGATACATGGACAGTGCATGAACGCACGAATATTGTGCGATGCACTAATTCTCATATGTTGGCGGCGTTCTTTCATAACTTAGCATACAAATAAATCAACACATAAGGCACATATAAAAGGGCCTTCAATGAATACGAGTAGCATTAGCAGAAGGCAACTAAACTACAAAGCAATAAATTCAACCTACCAGTAAAGATGCACAAAACGACTAATACGTATCATCTGAAGTAGTCAAACTAATTTATCTAATTCCACTTTTAAAGGGTCAATATTATATCGCTTGTGTATCAGGTGACACGAATATCATTGGTAGACAACTGAGTATTCACTGGGCAGTAGAATAAGTAGGATCTGGTCCATTCTAATTAAATCAGAACGATAATCTTACTATAATTAATTAATTACACAAGAGCTAGAGCTGTAGAAAAAGGTACCAACATGCATGTTTCTGCAACAAGAGAATTCCACGCATTAACTTACCTATTTAATAAAACCAAAACATAGTATCTTACAAATTAAATAGTGAGCAAACAATAACGGTCGTCATAAGCTATTCTTCCCCACCTTCTCGCAAATGATGAAATATGTGATAATTTCGCAGCTTAACAATACAAAGTTTCAAAGTAAACCCGTATGATCTACAACGATGATAATCCAATACCCCTAGTCGCAATCAAATTAACCAAGAAATATCGATCTATCTACTCATTGCTACCTCGGAGTGATAGTTGAATCAATGAGAAGAAAGAAATGTAATGGACAGTGAATGTCGCCGTTGCCAACATTACGGTCATTTATTACCAAAACCGATGCAATGTCGATAATACACAATGAAGTGGGGGAATAACGATTCCACCAACATTTGCGTAAAAGCGAAAACAGTTACAGCCATACGCGCAAATTGTGGTAGAGCACATCCCACTAATTAGAATTTATGTAAAATCGAATTCAAGAAATTTTACACAAAACGAACGTACAAACGTCAAATCATACAGCGACAGCTTTAAGGACAATATACCTTCAGATACAATAACAGAATAATCATAGTAAGAACTCATCGAACAGACAGATAACTTAGTAGTAGTAAATTGAGAAAGAATTGCCTACTGGAACGCACAGTTACTGATACACAAAAAACTTGAAATGACACACTTTATTACAACCCACATGGACGCCATTCTTGTGTGAGGCTCACACCTGAAACACAACCAAAACCCTAACATGCCTAACTGCAAACACTACATGATCTACAGAGACCCAGGATGGCAAATTATAACTGACCGCTGTAGAATTAAAATGAGAAATAAACTGACCATTACTTCATACGCTGCTTACTACATTGCTGCTGGAAATAGCGGAACAACTTTCCGAACAACGGACTTTATTTGCATCAAACTTGTGTCTCAATGATTCTGGAAAAGATGTGCCCCTAGTCAACTGTTCTTCATACGCTATGAAACCGATTCCTTTTCGGTACAGGCTCTTAGAATTGATTATCAGTAGGCTTGATCTCAATAAGGCGTCTGACCCAGACGGTATCCCAGCTATTGTCTTAAATAAATGTTGCCCTGAACTAGTACCAGTCCTGTCTAAGTTCTATTCGATCTCTATGTCTTCTATTACTCTATTACTCTGTTGAGAATGACTGTATCTTCAAATATATCATAGGATGACTATCTTCTATCAGCTACCAAAACAGCTGCTCGTAAAACGGGCTTTCTGTAAAGATCGAAGCAGTACTTTACCTTCCGACAACTCTTTCTGCTGTATAAGTACCAAATTCGACCTCATCTAGAATCTAATTCTCACCTCTGGGTTGGTTCTCCCCAATACGCTGTCGATATCGTTTGATCGTATTCAAAAGAGAGCGATTAGGCTTATAAATGACCCGTCCTTAATTTCTGACATACACTCCCTTGAGCATAGAATAATCGTTTCAGTTCTTTCTTTGTATTATCGGTATTACAATGGCTATTGCGCTGTTTAATTACATTCTTTGATACCACCTCGGGATACCTTTGCTAGGAATACTCGGTTCGCTCATTCACATCATCAGTAACCAGTACAAATCTCCACTTGTCGTACTAAACGTGCGCTTATCTGCATTCTTCTACACGGCTTCTAAATTCTGGAATGATCTCCCTAGTACCTGTTTTCCTCTCACACACAGGTAGCTGTTCATAGGCATCTCTTGACATTTTAATGTCCCTCTGTCCATCCTCCTAAGTGTTCCTGAGTGATTTAGCACGATAGGTCAAAAGATAAAACGAAGATTTATTTTGAGAAGCTTTTGTGATAGATTTTTACTTTTGTTCTCTTGTTTTTGGTTCTAGAACATCGATACAATCCGCACATAAGGAATGTCTCCTAAATCAATTGAATTGACATCTCTTCATATAAGTCAGAGGTTGATGTTTTAACATACAAGATATTATAGGGGGATTCAGCCCAACTAATCTTAGCCCAACAGTTGATATTAGAGACGTTAATGTATTATTAAGACTAATTACAAAATAATTAGGCCCTGTCCTGTCATATATGCAATATATAAATTTTTTAAATAGTGAGCTTACTATTTTATCTCAAAGCCATAATGTTATATACTTGCATTGGATATGTTTTTGAGAAAAGGGTTTTATATAGAAGCAAACCTAAAATTTCACACATATCAAGCTTAGTGGTATCATGGTTTTATGGTTTTATAGCGATACCGCCGTTCGTGCACCATACCATAGGCGCCATCTATTGAGGAAAAAATGATTTGTGCCTAATGAATAAACTGATTCTTGTCATTGCAGTGTGAAACAAGTGCCGGTGTCGTTACTCAAGTAAACAAATTTGTGGAGTGTTTTTGGTTGATTTGTTAAACGATATTTGGCAAATGGCGGGTAATCCTTGATATTAGTTTGGTTTTACTTATTTTACATGACTCTAAAAATGTCTTGGGGATTTCACCTGTTGATAAAAAAATCTCGTGGTTCCAATTGATACCACTAAGCTTCATGGGTAAACTTTACAGGAAAGAACACCTGCACCTGTATTGAACTAGAAAAAATGAAATATGAAGAATTCGTCAATTTTTATGAAAGTATTGCTTCTGGAACTCATTCCGAGACCGAAGATGAAGAAGATGTACCGGAAACCAATGAAATGGATGGTATTGCAACACCTGTTGTCAACATGGTGGAAGAAGTACGGGCGGGAAATGAAGTTGAAAGCGATGATGGTGAATATAGTGACACGGATAATATACCACTTGCTGAATTAATAAGACGGAAGAATATTGACAGGTTTATTTGGAAGAGTGTAGTTGGTGCTAATATTGTACCAAAGATGTTTTGTGAAAGTGTCGGCGCGTGTAACATCCCAGACCAATGTGATGCCTCAATAGCGGTTTTTCTGTGCCTGTTTCCAAATAGTTTTCTAGAACATATCGTTTACCACACAAACTTATATGCGACATAAATAGATTTGCAAAGTGGTAAATCTTTTCTCCCTACAAATTTTAATGAAATAAAAATCTTTTTGCGATAAATACAGTGATGGGAAAATTGAACATTTACTATGCTACCGTGATTTTTGGACATCCAAGACACAACTTAGGGATCCATATATATATATATATGATCTTATGTCTCGAACCATTTTGGTTGGTTGCTTGGCAATATTCATTTGTATAATAACATTTAACAACCAAAACATGGACAACCTGGATATGATAATTCGTTTAAAGTGAGACTTTTCCTTGAAACGTTGTCAACTACTTTCGGAAATACTACCAATCATCGAAGACTATGTCCATCGATGAATTCATGACCCGTTTCAACGGAGGATCAGTTTTGAAGCAATATATGCCTAACAAGCCCATAAAAAGGAGCTATAAGGTATGGATTAGAGCCGACAAGACGGGCTATACAGATAAGTTTGAAATATATACGGTCAAAATACATACTACAGAAAAACTCTTAGGAGCAAGGGTCGTAATTGAGCGCACCCGATCACTGGTGGGTAAAAATTAGTTTGTCTTTTTTGATAATTATTTTACCTCACTTCCCTTACTCCGAAAACTTGAAACTGAACATATTTACGCGTGTGGTACCATACGCAAAGACCGCAAAGGAACGATTGGTCTCAAATCTGAGAAAAAAATAAAGCCAGGGATAATAATTGGCGCATGACTGAAGATGGTATTTCATGCATGAAATGCATAGACAAGTGGGCAGTTTACCTTGCATGCAATTACCACAATTTATCAAAAATTAAAACTGTAGACCGCAAAAACAAATACGGCTGCATTGTCGGTGTTCCATGCCCTAGAATGGTAAAATATTACAACAGCCACATGGGTTTTGTAGATAAGACACATATGCTAAAGAGCATATACGAAATTGATCGATAAAACCATAAGTGGTGGCATCAAATAATGTGTCATTTTGTGGATGTGGCTATTGTAAACTCTTACATCATTTATACCAATAGATGTGGCAGTAGTAGAATAGATTTAAACAGTTTCCGATTGTCGGTTGTGGATGGGTTAGTGGGCGCAAGAACCGAGGTACCACACAGAGGAAAACCCAGCGGCGAACAGCTCGTTAGTAGTTTTAAACCTAATGCCCCGTTAGAAACACGATGGGACCAAGTAAAACACATGCCGGTACACTCAAATTCAAGAAGGTGTTCTCTTTGCAGCTCCAAAGCCGAACAAGATGGGCATGTTCAACTTGTGAAGTCAGACTGTGCTAAAGCGACAAGAAAAACTGTTTCTTGAAATATCACAGTAAACATTTTTAAGTTTTTCTGTTTCAAATAATTTTTTGAGGATTTATTTTTTTAAAACGTAGTGGTTTCATGTTGTAACCACCCTGTATTTTTTTTTAAAAAGGATGGAAGTTATTCTGATGTTATGTAATGGTTATATACAATAAATTTATTAATATTTTATAGTTGATTTTGAAAAATTAAACAAAAAATAAATCTGCCTTGAAAGGGTTAAAATAATAATTGATTCGAAACTCAGTTTAGATAACTATTCATTATAGTCTTTCTACTGTAACGCAATCTGATTATTGAAAGCAGGAACAAAGGTTTAGTAAAAAATATTGACCTTAATAGTTATAGGCTCGCACAAATTTTCTTTTCTAGGTTATTTTTGTTGAACGTTCTTCAGTGTGATTTACTATTTGCACGCGTACAAAAGTTGTGATGCCAAGTTTCAAGTCTGGTGTGGTTGGTACTTTTACCTAAATAAAGTATACCTATTCTCTCGTATTCATATCATAAGCTCTGTATTTTGGAATTGTTTCAAATTTATTAACAACTATGTAATAGTTGTTAATTAGAAAAAATAAAATTTGTATAAAAAATACATTACTACTTAAAAACACAACTGAGACAATGTATCACGTTTAAATATTAAATATTTACCATATCGCCATGCCAGATTAAAGCACAAGATATATGTGACGATAACATTGAAAAAAAGCGTATAATGTGAGGCCTAACAGGGTAATTCAATAAACATAAACATTTTACGACTTTGAAATGTGTTTTATTTTCGAGTTTGCATCAAAACGCTTAACCAATAATACCAATGAAATCAAAATAAAATTTCTAGTCCAGGTTAAGGTCTAGAGATATTTTATTTAGGACTTTAATTATTATATTTTAGTTACTGTATTACTGCACTATCAATTTTTTTTCTATTCAGTTAAATCAGTGTTTTACTGCATTCTGTATTCACTTGTAAATAAATAAGAATTAGTCTCATTAAATACTTATATTTATGCTGTAGTTATTCCTTTAAAATCGAGAAATGATTGCCTTTTATTTGTACCTACAGTATAATACGTATTTTGCAAGTTTAGCTTGTCTACCCGCATTACAATTAAACCAGTTTATAAAACCAGATTCTTGAATGATGTGCAGAATTTTATTTAAGCAAGAGGATATTAGTTTGATTGGATTTTTTGAAGTATATATATATGTCCTTGCGTATACCACCCATGTATGAAAAGCACTATTTTATTTTGCATATTTATTTCATGTGTTCATAATGCAATCCTAAACACGTGCCACATCCCTTATATACATTTGAAACAAAACTTATTTCAACAATTTTGACGTGTATGAAGCTATTCATGTATACTTTTTGCGTTTTTTGTGTTCTCTATTCATAATAAGCAATTTCATTTCCTGTGTGGTTTTAATATTTTTTATTTTTAATCTATAAATATTTCAATCCACAAGAAAGATTCAATAATAGTATTTTTGAATTAATTGATAACATTCTAAATATCATTGTAAAACTTGATGTGAATCCAATGTAATACAAAAGAAAGCAGCTAAGAAAATAACCACGTTTTGAATTTAAATAGAACATGAATCTTTTATAGAAAAGAACTTTGCCAAAACTAAAATTACAGAACAAAGAAAATATGTAATGTAACAATATACATGTTATTGTTTAGGTAGAAGATAAATAGAAAAGGCGTGTTTTACACAATGTATATAGATGGGTAGTTATACAACAATTAGTTGAAACAAACACGGGAAAACATCCCAATTCAAATAATGATTTTTGATCTTGGGCATAGTTGTACAGAGAAGAATGTCCAATTAAAGCGCTAGTCCGTGGTGTAAAATATTAATTTCATAGCTGTTTTTAGTGCATGATGGAAAATACCTACGAGGAGAATCATTTTCAGCAACTAGACATGCTTCCATTTAAATGGATTTGTCAATAAGTAAAATTGCCGTATTAGCAAGTCCTATCCAAACCAACGGGGAATGCTTCCTCAGCAAGTAAAGGTTGGTTGTGGATTTTGGACAGATGGTGTCATCGGTCCTTACTATTATTATTTTTTTTTTTTGAGGTGAGGCAGAGAAAGCTGTGACAGTTAGTGAAAACGGATACCTACCATACAGTGATTAGAGATTTGTTGTGGCCTCATTTCGATACAATAAACATTTAGTAGTCAGATTTCAACCAGACGGCGGCGCGTACAACTTCTCGCTTTGTGGTGACCAGCAACGGCCACCAAGGTAATCGTGTGCATTTTTTTCTACGGTGTTATATCAAATCGTCCCGAAACATCTGCGAGTTAAAGGAAGAAATTGGACGAGTTATAGGCCAAATCGAATTGCAAGTTTATGGAGGAGCAATAAAAAGTTTCTAGAAGAAAGTTTTGGCATGTCAGGCAACTAGAGGGAGCCATATGTCCGATGTCCTTTTATTCCATAAGCGAACTGGGTTTCATTTACGGATTTAGTTGTGCATGTGATTTTTTTAAATAAAATTCCTTTATTGATATATTAAAACCGACGTGCATTTTGAATTACCCTTTACCTACTCTTTATAGCATTCAATAGCCATTAACACATTACAGACGAGTAGGCTCATGTGAAAGAAAGGAATAAAGCATCCACTGTACAAGGAATTTCACAACATTTCTGTACTTAGTGTAGCGCATTAAAACCATTCGTTACACAAAATAAAGATTATGCCGGCTCGTTTACTGCTGGTATTGTTGTTTGCGGACACAACATACATGGCATGCAACTGCGATGGTCTCATCTTGACTTATTTCGTATATTCCAAACCTTTATGAGGCACGGGCCTTTTCTGCGAGATTAAGGTATTAATTTCTGCAAACAATGCAAACATTCATAAAACCTAAATGGCCTAGTTTTATGTCGATTGATAAACGGGTAAAGGTTGCTTCATCAGTGAAAAGAATTAGAGGAACTAATTGGTTTCAGCGTTAAGTGAAAATGGATACTAGCTGTGCCCCTGTAACATTAATCATATTCTCGCATAAAATTAATAAGATGCTTAAAAATTGTTTTTGTATTTGTTGCTTCGTTCTTCAGATCGAAGAGTGTTCTCTACTTTGTAACCAATTTGAGATACGGCATATTCAAAAATGAACGTGAGATCTTCGAACAGTACCAGCTTCACATAATTTATAAAATATTTGTTTCTATAGACTATTGAGTATGAAACCACCTAGCCTTTTTTTTTGTGGTGATACAGGGTGATTATGAAAATCGCAAAATTTTGGCACACCCTCGTATCTCGGTTACATTTTGAGATATTAAAAAACTAAGCACTGCATATTGTAGCGTCTTTTACGTAGAATTCAGGAACAATAAAGTTATGGTTTTTTTTTTAAATGGGACACCCTGTGTTTTTTACTTTAGTAAAAAATACAGCCCTGTCGTAAGCATTTCAGAAGTGTATAAATTTCTACATTGTTATTTTAAATTGAAGGCAATATTTGAATTTTAGTAAAGTTATAAATATATTTTGGTAGGCCATGACCGACCATAACCATACAAAATACGAAGTAAGCTTATTTTAAGTCGCAAGTTTTACACAAGCGATCTTAATATTATAGTTGGAGAAATTATGAATTTAGAACTGGCATTAACATATAGGGGATTGCTCTCAAGCCTCTTAAGTAACGCCCCCAACTACTGCGGCTAGAGTGCGTAAAGTGCATATTTATTTTTTTCTTGATGTATTTAGAGGATTTCATTTATTGTTGGTTGTTTTTTTTTTCAGAGGATTTTTTATATATTCTTCATAAATTCTATAGCTTTCATTATTCCAGCAAGACACGTACGGTTTGAGCAGCCTTCTCCGTACACAACGTTTTGCAACACTTCTAGTAACATCAAAAAAGCGTTGACCATTTTTATATGAAAAATGTTTCAACACGTGACGTTTCGCAGTTAATGGAATATCACTGTTATCTATGGAACCAATTCATAAATCAGGATTAGAATCAAAATTACATCTCGAAGAGTGAAATGATTTTAATTGTTTTACATCATATAATAGATGAAAATTATTTGCTTTTATTCAATTGTACAAAGATGATGGATTCGGGCATCTGACATCTTCAAAATTTACTTTTCACGTTTCACTAACTACAGTTATCGACGCCAGTAAATAGTCATACTTTAAAAAATTAATTAAGTGCTAAGGAATGCTTATTTGCTATAGTAATAATAAATAGTTAGATCTTTGATAAATTAAATATTAAATCACCTTGACAATGGTATTCCCTCTTCGGATGAAGGCTGACGATGAAAAATGCCACAATCGTAAAAAAACTTTAACAAAATTTAACCATATTACAATATCTGCGCAAAAAAAACTCTATTTTAATCTAGGTGAATCATTCAGAACTAAAAACGGACGTATGGTTTAAAGATTTGTAAAATAATAACAGATCCAAATATTTTGGTTTCTGCCTACGTACTGTAATAAATATGTTACATTGAAAACAGAATTAATCCATTTAATTTTAACTATACTTGTCAAATCATTTCAATGGTGTGATGACTAAACATGTTTAATACGAGCTATGCTCTTGTAACATTCACCTTACTTCGCATAAAATTTGTTGCTTCGTTTTTCAGATCGAAGAATGTTCTCTACTTTGTAAACAATTTGAGAAACTGCAGGTTCAAAAATGAACGTGAGCTTATATAGACTATTGAGTATGCAACCATCCAGCCTTTTTTTTATGGTGGTACAGGGTTATTTTGAAAATTGAAAAGTTTGGCACACCCCTCGTATCTCGGTTACATTTTGAGATATTAAAAAACTAAATACTGCATCTTGTAGTGTCTTTTACATAGAATTCAGTAACGTATTTCTTTGAATTTCATGTAACAACATAAAGTTATGGTTTTTTTTGAATGGGACACCCTGTATTTTTTACTTTAGTTTGGTCGGCCCTGTTGTAAGCGTTTCAGAAATGTATACATTTCTATATTTTTATGTTAACTTAAAAGCAATGTTTGAATTTTAGTAAAGTATAACTATATTTTGGTAGGCCATGACCGACCATAACCAAACAAAATACGAAGTAAGCTTATTTTAAGTCGCTTAACAAATTTTTCACAAACGATCTTAATATTATATTTATAGTTATTACAGTTTGAGAAATTATGAATTTAGAACTGATATTAACAGATTGGGGACTGCTCTCAAGCTTTTTAAGTAATACCCAACTATTGCGGCTAGAGTGTGTAAAGTGCATATTAATTCGCTCCATTTATTTTTTCTTGGTGTATTTAGGAGATTTAGTATATTGTTGGCTGTTTCAGATTTTTTTTTCAGAGGATTTTTTATATATTCTTCATAAATTCTATTGGTTTAATTATTCCAGCAAGATACATACGGTTTGAGCAACCTTCTCGGTACACAGGGTTTTGCAACATTTTTAGTAACATCAAAAAAGCGTTGACGGTATTTATGTGGAAAATGTTTCAATGTCTGACGTTTTGCAGTTAAAAGAATATCACTGTTATCTGTGGAAACAACTCATAAGTCAAGATTATAATCAAAATTCCATCTCAAAGCAGGACCTCTTTAGTAAATGGGCTCGGGCCCCGCGTGTAGATGTTTTGGGGCGCAAGAAAGATATTAGATTTTAAGGCGCGGCGCAAATGGAAAAGAGTGCAGGCGGTCAGCTGAACCTCAACTACTATTTTATAACATGCAAAACGTCTCATTATAAACTTTAAATTACAACAAAGTTTATGCGAGGTTGTGTTTTATAAGACGAAGGCACACGTCCCTCTTTGACTAATAATGTTCATAGTTTTGTGAGCGCTTCATTCTATTAGTCCATTCTATTGAACTCGATCTACATAATGGAATGCGGGCTCTATGTTTGTTTAGGAGAGACGCTTTGAAGCCACCGTCTTAGAAAGAGGCACATAGTACTGTCTGTATTTCTTCGCTTGTCTTACACAAGTAAGCATATGAAGTTTAGAGGTGTCATTTACTTTTTTTCGCTTTTTGAGGAATTTTAAAGTTTGGTTTAAGTTAATAATTGGGCTTAATTCAACCAAAAGTGCCCATGTACTGCTCTGTACGTCTATTTCTCCATCGAACAGAAAAAATACATTTTCACAGGTAACTTACTGTTTTTTGATAGTGTAATTTTTCTTTATAAGCTTATTCACAACCAAATTGACGATCCTAACCTATTATCGCTAATTTACTTCAAAATTCCTATATATTTGTATATACCGAGTGGCGAATGGTCAGACGCACCATAGGAAATCCAATGAGAAATCATAAACTTTCGAATTCCTTCTTCCCTGATTATATTAGGTAAAAACTCTACAGGAACTTTTGTTTAAAGAATTGAACTCTCTATCAGATGAAACTATTAAAAATATTTCACAGTTAACGCTAATTTCAAAAATTGTGTAGCATTCCTACACAGCATCAGGACAGCAACCTTTTAAACGTCAAACCAATTAAATAATAAATCAAAAAGTTCCTGTAGAGTTTACGTTGCGAATGCGCGCTTCGAAAATACCTTTAACTTTTGCTTGGATGGTGCTGGTGGAAGGGGGAGAGGGGAAGGGGGGACGAATGTCTCTCGGGCCCATAGCGCGTTACATGCTAACCGCGGGCCTGTTCAAAGAGTGAAATGATTTTAATTGTTTTACATCATACAACAGATGAAAATTATTTGCTTCCATCCAATTGTACAAAGATGATGAAATTCGGTCTTCTAACATCTTAAAAAATCCTTTTCACGTTTCACTAACAATTACATTTATCGTCGACAGTAAATAGCCATACTTCAAAAAATTAATTAAGTTAATTCCAACTTAATTTGACTAGGACAGGTACACGTATTTTAAAGCCTACTAAGCAATGCTTTTTTGTTATAGTAATAATAAATAGTAAGATCTTTAATAAATTAAATGTTGTATGAAACTATCTAGCCTTTTTTTTGTGGGCGATTTTGAAAATTGAAGATTTGTCATTTTCAGATACTAAAAAAATAAACACTGCATCTTGTAGTATGTGCTAACATTCACAATATTTGTTTTTGTATTTGTTGATCAAACAGTGTTCTCTACTTTTTAAACAATTTGAGAAACGTCACGTTCAAAAATGAACGTGAGATCTTGGAACAGTACCAGTTTCATGTAGTTTATTAAATATTTGTTTTTATAGAGTATTGAGTATGAAACGATGTAGCCTTTTTTTTTGCTGTGATACAAGGTGATTTTGAAAATTGAAAATTGTGGCATTTTGAGATATTAAAAAACTAAACACTGCATCTTGTAAGTGTCCTTTACATAAAATTCAGGAACGTATTTGGTTTAATTTTAAATCACACATTTGCCTTGACCAAAAATCGAAAGAAAGGAAAACAACACAGTGAAGAAGGGGATTTTTTGGAGTGAATTTTGTAAGCGCGGTAATTACTTTGCATTCAAAATGTTACGGGGATTTTTTATCACAGTTTTTATTACTATTTCCTGTATAAACTCCTCGTTACGCCGTAGCAATGCGTTCGAAACTTATTATTTTAGTTTTATCAGATTACCTAAGTGTCATCATTACTAACGTAATCTAATTCGGTTGCGGTTGCTTTTCATATCTGTCTGTAAACCTATTCTTGTTTATTCTTCCGAAAAAGTTAATCTCAATGGTCGTTTTATGTTAAGTAGTATAACTTGGCGAATAATGTTTGTAAAATAGTTCAACCACGAACTGCTATTTTTAATATCAGTTATCATTTTAACATTTGCACAAAATAGTAATAGCACTAAAAACCTTTTTTTAAATTTTATTATATAATTTTATTTTTAATTAACTCATTGGTAATATGCTACATGAGTATACAAAATATGTTATATTTAGTATATTTATATCGATTTTATTATTAACAATAAATGAAAAAAAGCCAAATTGAATATGAACAATTAAAACATAAATTGATTTGCCTTGTGTAATAGGTAAACTTAATTAAATAAATGTATGTGGAAATAAATGCCAAAATTAAGTAGGGAATTGTGTTAATATTCACACTTACGTTATTATCGGATTCTTAAGCAATAAGATCTGTAAAATATAGGAACTTATTGAGTATATGCATGTATAAAAATACTTATTTATAAAGGGATGTTGTTTTCGAACGCGTTTGAACTTTTTAAGGAAAAAGGTACACCGAAGTTACGGAATCCAATAAGAAGAAGAAATAGAGTAGGAACGGCACACAAATTTGTATCTATACTGTCTGGGGCCGTCGAGGCAGGCAATGTTTAAGTACGAATAGTCTCTTTGGGAGAAATTGAAGGGAGATAGCCTTCTTTACAGACAAGAGAAAGGAATATAAGCTCATTTTATACGGTGGCTAAGGTGCAAGTTCTTGTCGTAAAATACACAAAATACTGACTAGTGTACCTCCACGTTCATGGAATGTATAAACTTGTTTAATTTTACCACTAACCAAATATTTATTTATATTACGGATAAATTTCACATTTTCATCTTAAGCGATGTACGCCATATAATGTTAACCGCTACACAGTTTCCTATATTTTAATAAACTTTCTGTGTAGATAATTGTTATTTATGATCACTCGCTCTCTTAATAAACCGAAACTTTCTATTTTGAAAATGACGGGTTGTTTTCTACACTTAACATTGCGAACGTTACTCTTGAAAAGAATTTATAATTCTTTTAGGTATAACCCTTTTAACCCTTTTTTGACTAAATAACTAAAAGCTTGAATTGAATTTAACTTTCTCTTTAAAATAGGAATAATGTATATATTTTTACAACGAGAGGTAGAATCTTTTCGTGTTTTGAATAGATATAAGAACAATCTTCGTTTATATTGCTCGATCTCCAGAAATAACATTGGGAAATTGTAGGCAGGGTGAGCAAAATAACTCTATAAATAAAACGAAATAAGCAATAGTAGTAAGAAAGACGGACCGGGAATAGGGGACAGGTGAACAACGAAATAGGCAATGTTTACAGAACTCCAATTGTTGCCTGAATTTCCCCGATAAACTACATCTGTAAGCTGATTGTTCGAACGTCCAGACTCGTTCTTATTGTCGTACAAACACATTTCACTGCACCAAAACGCTGTAGTGTAATTTATATAGACAGGAGTTGAAAAAGTGCAGAATAAGAAAATCTCGTTTATTTGCAGCGTAGCTGCTTTTTATAACATAATCCACAATTGCTGTCCTTAAAATTGGCAATTTATTTGATTATAAATGACTTCTTAGAAAAGATATCTGTCTAAAACGTGATAGAAATATTTGGAGAAATTTTATATCTTGGCTTTATTAAAGTGCACTTTAGTTTTTAAACAGTACTTTAAATAGTATAACGTACCTTATCGATCATAATTTCTTACAAAATTTTATTTTTTACTGTAAGTGTCTATCTTTTTAATTGTCAGTCTGAATACATTTAATAAGAAATTATTTTATCAAGAATCGGTATGGGTGGGAGCTATCATTATAAAATTCACTTTAGTTATTCTAATATTCTAATTTATATCAATTTAAGGATTTTAATTGTATGAGTTAAATGTTAAACGTTATATAAAATTTATTCAGAATTAAAAAATGATTAGGTATTAACTGAAAAGCAGTTGCGTTTTCTAGACGTTAATAGTATATTTAAATGCAGTTTTATAAGGAATCATATTGGTGCAGTAGTGTATGCGCCAATGTGCCTTATAAAACATGTATTTTATACTCTTTGTTATACTTTAGCCCATTTACATGTTTTGTCTAATAAAATTGAAATTATTTACTTTCCATTTATACGAAATAGTGAATTTTAGTATGGACGGGTGGCATTCTTGTTCATATTTAAATTGAACTGTAACTTTCCCATTTGAATCCTCAGTACGAGAATTGGCAGTGATAATTACGAGTGCTATTACCTCTTTTTAAAAGTCATATAACAGTTTCATTAAACATACATATATTTCCTTCCGTATTGTTTTACTTTAAAAACGGTACGGAAATGTGCTCAGCTCCACACCGAGTTAGGATAAATCAATTTGTGTGGCTAAGAGGAGTCCGTACACTTAAACAGTATATGATTTTACATGTGTTTTCAATTCAATGCACAGCGTTTATTATTCAACATTTCCGAAAAAAATTAATTTTATTCGAAAGTACTTAACGTCTTCTACAGTTTCATCAACCGTAATTTGAAAAAATTATTGATCTTCTATTTTTTAAAACTATAAAAATGTAACAAAAAACGGACATTTTCAAGCGTTAATAACTCAAGATTGAGTAAATTTATTTAAAATATAAGTTGATGATACTGTAGTGTGACTCTTTAATAAAATTGTAGTAAAATTTGGTTATTGTAACACAAACTTTATAATTGCAGCATTAAATTTCGTACGTGTCTGTAAAAGCTAGTTAAATGATTTTGAAATAAAGATATAAGGAGAAGTTATCCCTTCTACCTACCAACTTATCGCTTGTGGAAGAAAGGCACGTTTTTCGATGCGTCATCGTATACACATAAAACATTTTTAATCGTTCATTTGTAACCTAAGTCACTTCAGCACTTTGATAGTGTACCTGGTTTTTTTATTGCAACTAGCCGTTTTCATAATCAAATTCGATTCTGTAATAGCCTTGTTTATATATGTATAGGTATATATACAGGGTGGCGCATTAGTGTGACAAAGTCCCATATCTCCTTTATTTATAGAGATACAAAAAAAAATTAAATACAAAAGTTGTAAGATATGTTCTGGTGCATATTCCAAAAAATATTTTTAATTATACAGGGTAGATCATAAAAGCTTAGAAGTAATTTTAAATTTTTTTTAAATAGAAAACCCTATATATTATTACACATTTAGATTCTGCATACAATTTTAGACACATTTTATGTATAATGCCCTATACCTAAGTCTAACCGTTTTTGACAAATTTCAAATTTTTTGTCAAAAATGACGTTTGCAAACCAAAACATAGGTGGAAATGTTTTCTAAACGAAGCCTTTATCAATTAGTTATGGTTGGTTTCCTTGGAAATGGGGACCTACTCTAATGGGCTGTATTGATATTTTTGGAATACATTCATACAGGGTGATCAAAAATGGACAATAAAAACTAAATTCAAAAAAACCTATAAAGTCATTTTTTTTAATGGAAAACCCCCTATGTGTTTAATTCTATCTTATTTAGCATTAAAAATAAGGGCGACTTTGTATAAGAGTGTATATTCCCAAAAATTGTAGTTTTTGAAATAATGACAATTTAACATTTTTTTATTGTAAAAAGGCTATTCGGCTTTCAAGTTACGTTGTTAGTTGGCCGTGACGGCGAGGCGTGGCATATAAAAATAATAGAGATCATCAGAAACGTCATTATTTATTGTCAGTTGATAATTTGGGTGATGCATTAGTGTATTTTATAGCAAATTGATTTAAAACTTGAATTAAAATTGTAAATAATGAATTTTTCGCAAGAGAAATGGTTGATACGATTTTTGTTTTGGGAGCTAGTGATAAGAATACGCTCTTAGCAAGAAGACTGTATCAACAACCGTATTCAGAGAGACGGCAACCTGAAAGAAGGGCATTTGAAAAGCTTTTGGAGAGTTTTGAAAGAACTGGCATTTTGTTATATGAAAAAAATACTAGGGAAAAACGTGCACAGACTGAGGAAAATCAATTAAATGTACTATTAACAGTTACCGAAAATCCATATATTGGACAACGACCCATTTCTCAGCAGGTTGGTGTTGAACGACGTACGGTACAGCGGATATTGAAGTCTCAAAAAGTGCACCCCTATCACATTCAACTATTTCAAGAGTTGGTTCCTGAAGATTATCAAAGACGACTGGAATTCTGTTAATAGGCTCAAAACAAAATAAACCAACAAAGAAATTTTGTTCATTTGATTTTATTTACAGATGAGGCCACATTTCACAGAAACGGAAGTGTAAACAGAGACAATTTTCACTACTATTCTACCGAAAATCCACATTTTGTAAGATATACTTCTCAAACTAAATGGTCTTTAAATGTTTGGGGAGGTGTTGTCGGTAATCATGTAATTTGGACCATATTTTTTTGATCAACGAGTAACAGGGGAAGTATACTTAGACTTTCTGCAAAACCATCTACCTAATTTGTTGCGTCAAGTTCCACAGGATACGCAACAAGAAATGTGGTTTCTTCATGATGGGGCCCCAGTACATCATACAGGTCCGATAATAACTTTTTTAAATGCTAGATATCCAGAATGTTAGATTGGGAGGGGAGGGCCTGTTGCTTGGCCTGCTATATCCCCAGATCTTACTAAAATGGACTTTAGCATATGGGGGTACGTCAAAGAGCAGGTTTATAAAATACCGCCTACAACAAAGGAAGACATGAAGATTAGGATTAGAAACTGTTTTCAAAACATTAGTGTTGAAATGTGTAGAAATGTATGCAGCGAGTTTGAGAGACGTATTGCATTGTGTATTCAAGAAAGAGGCGGACATTTCGAACAACTTATTAGGTAGTACGTATTTGACGTGTTTCTAGTACTTTTATCTATATAATTAGTTACAGGTTTAGTTACATTAGAGGTGTTAAGTTTATGATTAGGATTAGGACATAATTTGCTGAATCAAAAAAATATTGTCTTTACTTTAAGTTCGTTTAATAAAATAATTATTTATATGGGGTTCAATAAATTGTAATATTTCGATCTGAAGTGCTCGATTTTTTTTGTTTCGCCGCGCCCCGCCGTCACGGCCAACTAACAACAAAACTTGAAAGCCGTATAGCCTTTTTACAATAAAAAAATGTTAAATTGTCATTATTTCAAAAACTACAATTTTTTAGAATATACTCTTATGCAAAGTCACCCTTATTTTTAATGCTAAATAAAATAGAATTAAAAAAATAGGGGGTTTCCATTTCAAAAAATGACTTTATAGTTTTTTTTTAATCTACTTTTTATTGTCCATTGATTGTTCCAAAACGGATTTAGACCCAACTCTTTTGGGCATGGAAAAGGCTAAGTTTTTAAAAAATTTAGAAAGAACAGATGAAGAACGAGCTGATTTAGAACGGCTTACAGTTTTACAAGCTGGAACCGGTTACTGGTTAGAACAAAGAAGGAAACTGCTAACGGCGTCATCTTTCCATTAGGTTTGTACAAGAAGAAACACAACATCGTGTGGACCATCAGTAAAAAGGCTTCTTTACCCTTCGACATTTTTAAATGTTCCCTCTATAAATCATGGAAAGAAGTTCGAAAAGATAGCACTTTCCCAACTGGAAAAACAAGAAAATATTTCAATCAAAGAATGTCGTTTATTTGTCGATAAAGTTTTTTATTACCTTGGTAAGGTTATAAAAATGCTTCAATTTATTTACTGTATGTTCTCTTATACTTTAGGAGCTACCCCCGACGGACTTGTGGGCGACGATATGATTGTAGAGATTATGCCCTATTCAGCGTACAAAAAAGCGCTGATGAAGCTATTAAGGAAAAAAAATAAAATTTTGGAATATTATAAACGGGCAACTCCAAATCAATATGAACGATAAGTGGTACTACCAGATTCAAGGCCAGCTCAATATAACTGGTAGAAAGGGGTGTATATTTGCAGTATGGACAGGACACGAATTTGATATGAAAGTAGAGTATCTCTTGAAGAGAAACGATTTTGGAATTCAAAATGCAAGAAAAATTATGTAACTTTTATTTAAATTGTCTTTTGTCTGAATTAGTTGATTCAAGGCATTCTCGTAATTTACCAATACGGGAACCAACAGATACTGATAACTCAGAAACTCAAGAAAACCTCAAACGTAAAAGACAAACGGGCGCATCTTCTGAAAAAATAAAAACTACACGAAGGAAATTATTTTTAAGTGAATAAATGTTGAATAAAAATTTTTTACGTAAACGTTTAAAAGATTTCTGGCATAATGATAGTTATTGGTTTTTATTTCATTGTTTCTTTTTTAAAATGTTTTAGACACTGTAGTTCAGATTTTTTAACGTTATAAATTTTATTTGTGACAGAATTGAAAATCATTCTTTACACTATGGTAATTTCCTAGACGTGGCTACTTTTCGCGGCGTTCATAAAATCAACAGTAAAAATAATTGTGTTCCTAATTACCCAACGAAAATCCATAAGTTATAAGAAGGCTTTAATCCTACATATATTTTCCACGACGTTTTCTATGGCATTTGGCGGCCCAAAGCAGGTAAATGTCCATAATGAAAGGGTGAATATAGGTAAATAAAGTTAAATTGCTAATTTTTCTACAATTCAAAGGCCTTAGTTACAAAAGATCTAATTGAGATTCAAGGATTTTTAATTCCGCACACTTCTTGTAACATAAATCCTGGGACACGCTGTATATAGACTTACAATTTATTTACGTTTACTTGGGTTACATTTACGGTAGCAAACAAATCAACATTAAAAATGTACAAGGGAATCTTTATGCGTGTGGTAATTCTACACCCGGAATTTTTATGTTTAGATTACTACAGTCGTTTGCGTGGTCCAGTCAGGGGTCATTACTATTAGAATTGTAGCGGGGATAGCATATCGCAAAACGGTTAGAATCTGAAGGTTACCACTTGTACGGACTCCAGAAAAAAAATGATAATGTACTGCTCTAATTTTTATAGGAATAAAATATATAAAATAATCATACAATAGGTAGGTAAGAGACAAGCATTTGTATGAATGTAAATATTCGTTATCGAAATAAAGTCCACTCTACAGTATATAAGTTCTGAATGACAGATTTAATGTATGCTGATAAGTTATTAAAAGGATTTTTCCCGAAAATATTTCGTCAGTGTATTATTACCTTTAAAGGAAGACATACTTTTCGTTTTAATATTGTAAATTTCACTGTATATCTAGTATAACGCTGCAAATGTCTAAGTAAAATAAACTCATTTGAGAAGTAAACAAACATGGTAAAGTCAAAATTTTTGAATATCTTATGCCCTACAACTAATCGTTTTGGGAACATTAGCAATACTACATATCATTTTGACGTATGGAACAAACTAACTGTACTTTGACCACAAAGGTTATAAAGATCTGTCTGGTACTATGTCTGATTTTGTTTTTGTTAGAACTAATGAATTAACCTTATTGACACTGAGATATAAGAAATTAGCAACAAGCAGTAGTTTTGATCTTATATGAATAACTTGACTTATCTGAGAGAAGAAGGGATGTGCTATCCTCATAACCGAGCTAGTAGTGTAGTGGTGACACGGCCTGCTTAGCATTCGGGAGGTAGTGGGTTCCATTCCCGTTGCCGTCTACTTTGTATGAGGTTTTTTCAGGGGTTTTCTTCATACACACGTAGCGGCATGGTCACTGCGTATACGCACACCATGTGCGGCTGCTTAGGCGAATGCTGGGGTAGTATTTTCCCCTCAGATCCCTAACTCCGATCCTTCCTATCCTATCCTGACCACAACCATCCTTAATCCCAGCATGCACATATACGTAATGTATATATGTATGATGGGAATCCATGATTGTGGCTGAAGGAGCTTGGGAAGCTCAAACAGCCCGCCCTTCCCCTTAGCGAGGGAATGAAATACATGACTTTTCCTTCCCTATCCGTATGAAATCTAAAATTTGAGTTTGAAGATGAGCCAATTATGACAATATCGTTGATGTACATTAAGAACAGTGTAGGTCCTAAAATTGAGCCTTGAGGAACACCTTTATTAATAAATAAATTTTTTGGTTTACTTTAGACGATATTTACGTAACGTGTCCTCCCTGATGAAATTTAACCCCTTTTCTGGGCCAATAATATTTGTAACTGGTTGATAAATCGAATGTATTGCATTGCTGCTAGATTTTGACGTCTGGAAAATTATAGGATCGCCTTTCTTTAAAGTCATAGTTACCGGTTTTTAAGTTGTCCGAAAAACACATTTCTCAAAAGGATAGATTGATTAGATGCCTTACATCGGATACAATAAAAGGGAATCCTTTTAATATGGAATACAGGTATATCATCTAACACACAAATTTCACGTTACGTTCCTGGCTTAAGAGATTCCAATTTTATTCTATGGAATTTAGAACCGCTACAATTAGATTATTTGCTTGAAATTGCCCTAAGTGGGGCATTTTTGAAAATATATTAAACGTATTAGCGACTTCTATTGAATTTTCGAGGTCCTCTTGTTTATCAGCAGACAGTACCGAATTCCTTTTCCGTTTCTGATTTTTAGAGTAATCTTTAATATATTGCCATGCAACTTTTTGGTATTATCTGAAGATTCAATCCAATTTTAGTAATCCTTTTTTGTAGTTAACTTAGTAAGCTTAATGTGGTACTTGTTTTGATCAATGTAAAATTCACGTAGTGCTGGAGGTAACGTATTACTAGATTATCCAATTTTTTATTTGTCAAATTTTTAATACCTTTTTCTTTTTAATTAAACAGAATTCAAACAAAAAAATGCATAAATATATTAATAAAGGTAGGGAACAATAGTTAGTGTCATATTTTCCATGCACTCATTGCATGTGCCTTTGTTATAAGCATTAAGTGGTGTAGGTTTTCCCAAAGTCGAATCACATCCTCGCATAAAATAAAATACACATTCGGTTTGACAATTTAACAAACTATACCATTGAGGCGGTGCAAGAAGGCATTCAAGTTCCTGTAACATTTTAGCGTTACGCATTTATTTATCACTGAAAGAATCGCAACAGAATTCAGTAAAATTAGCACAGTCTTCAAAGTTTAAAGAACCCCCCATTTTGTACATTACGGTTAAACAGATAACATGAATATTTTTGTAGGCGTTCATTTGTGACCAAATATCTCTAATTTTGTCTACGTTTAAGCTCTGGTATTAAGCTGGAAAATTACTGAGATGATCAGATTGAAGTTTTTTTAAAACTTTCCTAGGCAGAGTTTTGTCACTCTAGGTTATGGTACTGAATTAATGGCATTACAAATACTTTTCAAGATTTTAATAAAAAATGAATTAAAGAAGCTAAAATTTACGTTGTTACGAATTGACCTGTAATTTTTATTCAAAAACTGCACACGTATAAACTTGTTTTTTTTTAAATTTGTCAAATACCTGCAATACCTTCATCAAGTTTAAATGATTATGATGGCAACGTAAAGATTAATTAGAAAAGCGTATCTGCAATACAAAATGCTTTCTGTGCTTCCGTCCGGCAATACTGATTTTTCAATCCTCAAAATCGCCCAGAAACTCATTTCTGGCCTAGGTTGGAAAAACGCGTAAATTTTTACTTTAGCACAACTGATTTTTCATGTATGAACAATTATCGACAACTGTCGTGCATATTAGAGCCATTTAACACGATGATATTCAGTGCTACCAACATAAATTTAAATACGTTAGCGCCACCTAACAATTTTCAAAAACATCTTTAATGAAGTAATAACATCAACAAAAAATAACTGTGTATTACACGTTCAAAAACGATGGTTCTGCGAGTATTTGCAGTTTTGCTCATACTCGCAAAACTATCGTTTCTAACCTAGTGATCCACATAGCTATTAAAACTAAGAAAAAAGCATTTGTGAAGTATATGTGCAAAAAATGTATAGCGTATAACAATGATTGCCATGAAAACTTCACATTGGCACTACAAACTCAAAAAGCATGTATGTTTTTTTGTCATAAAAAGCTACAGCGTTAAAAGAAACTACCAACTAGTAAAGAATTGATATAATTGGTTGCAAACTTACAATCACCAAACAGAAATCTCAGACGAGCGTCTCTGGAGAAATGCATGTATGTATGTATGTAGAGAATATTTACTGGACAACGTTATGTACAGTTTTAGAAATGGTACACGATAATCCTACCTTTTAAAAGATTGTTAATGGGTTTATGAATACAGCTCATTCTTACTGATCATATCGCTCAACGAGGTTGGTCACAAGTATACAACCTCTAATCAGGTTCACATAATCGTTTAGCAACAGGATTTTCTGAGAGAAAGGTATAGTATGAAAACAAAAACGTGAGCGCGCCAAATCTAGAAGCTCCACAATTTTTAAAAATGCATTATTATTATGGGCGCTTAACCACCAGTTTACACAACCGCCTGTCTGTCCATAAAATTCCTCAGTAGTGATTTAATGTATCGTATAAGTAAACGATGGACATTATGAGAGAAGATGGATGGAGTATTAAAATTCAAACCTTCAGGATTATCACTCATATTAAGATACTTAGCCTTTGGGTATGAAATCGAGTATTTTTTATTCATTATTTTACAAAGTTTCGATAATAATTACAATAATTCAATAAATGATAATAGTTTTTGAAAATTATTTAAGATCTCAAATAAATACATAAAATCTGAAAATATAAATCTAAGCTTGCTACAATTGTTAGCTAGATCTTTAATATATTAAATATTATTAAACTGCCTTGAAAATAAAAAGAACACCATCCAACAGACGAAGGCTAACAATGAAAAATGTATCAATCAAAAAATAAATTTAACAAAATTTAATCAAATTACAATGTAAGTCCAAAGTTGTGAAAAATTTTAATGTTAACGTAGTAAAAGTATTCACAACTAAAAACTTAACATACCAATTAAATATCTAGTTAAATCCCAAATTCGACAAAGAAATATTTTTCCGTTAATTTTCGAAGGATTGTAATCGCTATTATACAATAAAAGCATTGTGTGTATGTTTAATCTTATCTTAATTTTAACATTTACTTCGAGCAAATCTTATTTAATCTGAGATTTTCTGCTTGCCTGCTTCAGTTATTGGGCTGTTTATGTATTTCTATAGCTTCTTGCTGTGGACGAACATAATAATGATACTCCCTTGATGCAATTTCCATATTAAATTGAATGTTATGATTTAAATTATTTAACTCATAGTCAGCTACGGTAGACTTGTCTGATTGATTTAACCTACGTCTCATAATGTTTGTAAACTTCTTAAAACAATTTTTAATTTTTTTAATGTATGTAAATGAATAACACTCTCTGTAATTTCCAAGAAGATTTAATTATTTTGCTTGCAAACATCTAATTTTCATCAATTAAATTATTACATAAAACACAAAACTGATTTAATAGTAATTTCTATAATTGGTACAATAGAGGAAATTGTCCTTTTCGGCGGCTACAATGGAATTTTCTCTTTTACGTTTGTTTTGGAAAATCTTTCCAAATAGTTACTTTTTTTGTTATATGAAGCTATCAATCATTTTTCAATTAAACTTACAAACTTTTTCTAAACGATTTAAATGTATCTATTACAGTGAAACTTGTTTAATAAGAGCAAGAGATACAATCTACTAGTTTATATTTTTTATCGTCCTACAAATAATCGGGTATAATTATGTCATTAACTGTATTCGTTTCGTACGATTCGATCATTATCACTTTCGATTGAACCAGTAGGTACCTTAGTGATCGTAATTTTATCAGTTACAATCGATTCTAAATAGATATTTTAGGAATGAGTAGAAGTGGCAGACGAATCGAACAAAATATTACTAGTTGTGTTTCTTAGTATTAAAAAAAAACTAGTTAAGTGTATTAACACGTTTGTTAATATTGGCCCTCCCACAAATGGTATAGATAATAGTAGGATAATAAGGGCTAAGAAAAACTGCTGTTTGACCTGTTAATCTACGGTAGTACCCATAAATCAGTAATCATACGCTTCAGATGGCTCCACCTGCAAAGATGCCCAAAGTCCATTATTAACTGTTGAATATAACAATGAATGATAGATAAATTGATATATCCGTAGGTTTGTTTATTTGGCCCAGACCAATCTATCACTGTTTGATGCAAACAAATGTATTTTCTGGTGTGGATTTGCTTAAGATTCGATATTGATTGTTCAGTCGACTTAACATGTACAAAGTTAAATACATATTATTTAATATAACATAATCTTTAAAATAATCTATTATTTAAGTATATAGAAATAAAGGTATAAATAAAAACCTATCCGAAACAAGTGATCCACACCTTGCCTATGGATTTTTCACGGCATCAAGGCATACTATGGAGTATTCTTTAGAATCCCTCGCCCAAATATTGTGAGAAGGCGAAAACCGCCAAGAAAACTTTAACTTTTACTAACTGTGCGGGGGGTGGCAAAAAATGCTTAGATTATGGACCACGAAGGTTGAATAGCCGCAGTCATCTGAAACGAATTCAAGCAACCAGAAAGATGCAACTATGTCAAAAGAGTTAGAGACCTGGTTTAACACTCTGCCAAAAGTTGAATAGCACCATTGTCAATCCTATTAAAATAAGTTAAACCTGGAGCAGTTTTTTACAGCTTTTGAGACATGCATCGCTTATATCTAGAAAAATGAAAAGGTATCGTGGAGTACATTTCAAAGTACTTATAAAAAATTGAATCTAGGGATTTACATGCTAAAAAAAGATCAGTGCAATGAGTGCACTACACAAAAACGGATCACTTAATGAAGAAATTTTTCAGAAGCATATTAAAAAATAGAACAATGCAAACGCGGAAAAGGAGCCTGATAAATCCTTACCTCTAGAAAATGAAAACATCAGGTGCTACACAATCCATTTACAAACTGTACTACTTCGCTCCGTTTAAATGCTTCAGCCAATTATAACAAAACAAAATTAAAAGTACACAACCTAGTCTATTATAACCAACCCACGAGGTATGTCTCGTGCTATGTTTGGCATGAGGCTGGTGGGGGGCTTGAAAGTGACGTTTTTTCACCCTAGCTACTAAATTTATCTTGAAGGAAATCGGCCAGATGGTACCGCAAAAAGTTATAATACGGAGCGATGGTTGTGCATATCAAAATAGGAATATAAAATTATCAAACGCAATACTCGACGTCAGTATGAAGAATAATATAATCATAGAACACAAATATCTGGAAGTAGGGCATACACACATGGAGGTTGACAGCGTCCATTCAACTATAGAAGCAAAGTTGAGAAATCGCAATCAGATTTCCGTCCGTGCCGATTGCATACCTATCATTGAAAGTGCAAGAGTGAAAGAACCATACAAAACATTCTATCCCAGCCATGACAATTTTCAACGATTCAGCACAGACTACTACAGCAGTATTCGGCTAGGCAAGAAAACTGGAGACCCATGTGTAAACGAAGTCGTTGCATACCAGTATACTCCAGAAGATATAATTAATTTTAAACTGGACTTCTGCCATGCATGGCAACCACGTCCAACTCCAGGGCGGGTTTCAATCGCAATCAAAATTATACAATGGGCCTTGCCCTATTGAAGAAAGTAAATACCAACATCTGCAGATACTGAAACTATTAATTCCAGAGGACTTTTTAAGCTTTTTATTTTTCTTTTAAATAGGTATTTACCTACTCTGTATGTAGATATTTAATTAAACTAAATACTTATGATATTTTTAAATAAATCTTTTTTAAAAAATATTTTATGTTTGGTATTTTAAATTTAAACTTTTCTTTTAAACATTTTAATTGTTTCTTTAAGTGTCTAATTAAACAGAGATTTTGAAACAGATCTCCAATTTATAAAAGAAATTACTTTTTCATTAGTCTAAGCTTATTTTTTAAACGTTTATGTAAAGGTGTATACACCAAATTTCACGAGTCAGGGTAGTTGCGCCTTAACTAACTTGTTTCACTACCACCTTTAGAACCTGCCTATTCAAATAGAACTGATTTAGGTTGGCATCTCTGTCCAGTGTTGTCCCTCATTTCTGACATTAAACATTTGACATAACACACACTTTCTGATATTTTAAATTTTATTATTGTGATAAAATAAACACAACCCCTGAAGCTGAGATTTGACAGTTGTCAAACTGTTATCACAATCTGACAACATTGGCGTTCTCTGACAGTATTAATAGTAGTGACGCAACTGCTCTGACTCATGAAAATTACTATAATAATATAATTTGAATAATTTGTTTCATTCTAAATACCTAACATTGGTGTTTTAAATTTAAGCATGTTTATATAAAAATTGGACTTCTGTCAACAAAAGTGGCCAACATTGACGAGCAAACACTCGTATGTCAACCTGGCTTGCCGCAATATTCATCTTACGTCAAAATGATGTTACAAGTCGTAACGGCGAACAAATTCAACTAAGAAAATAAATTTGTGAAAAAATCAGTGAATTGGGGTAGTTTTTTGTCGTTCCTCAAAAGTTTGGTATTTTTGACATACAACCTTTTGCATTTACCACGACGAAATTGCGTTTATTGTGCAATATGTTCTCAACGGCTGCATATATGAGAGGTTCTTAAAATTTATAAATCCGGCATCAATCACTGCTCAAGGTCTCGTCGAAGCCATTTTAAAAGAAATGGATTTACTAGGGATCTCCCAACCAAAAGAAAAGCTTATGGTTATTATGAGTTTTCTAGTCTCACTGTTATATTATGCTAATTTCTTCTAGATAGCGGTAAAGTTGCAATAGTATGATAAAAAATTTTTTTTAAGGCGCGGAAATTACGTTTTTGAACGTTTTACCTCGTTTAGCTTAGGTTAGTTTAGTTTAGGTTGTTAGCTTTTGTTAATATCTTTGGGCAATTTTTTTATTGTTTTAGTTGATTAATATATATTTATTTTTTTGTTTTTCTCTTTTGTGTGTTTACCGCCAAGACAGTGAATTTTCAGTTAATTTGTGATTATCCCCCCCAAGACAGTGACTTTTCAGTGTAATTAGGTTAGGTTTGGTCAGTTTCAACATATTATTTTTGACTTTTCAGTGAATTTGTTTTTTCCGCTAAGACTTTTCATTGTGATGTTTGGTTAGGTTACGTTATATTAGGTAAAGTCAGTTCTGCGGTAAAATTAGCGTTTTTCCGCGACTTTAAGTAATTTTTTTAGATGTTTTTTGGAGTTTTATGGAGTATCAGAACTAAAAAAAAGCAACACAAGGTGAGTCTAGAAAGTTCAGTTTTACCAAAAAATATATATCCAGGTGCCAATTTCATACACTGGTGCTCTCATCAATTAAATCTAATCTAATGATGCAGAAAGCATCTATTCAATATAAGAATATAAAAATCTTTTTTTCTCATTTGCATGCATTTTCGTCGTTTTTTGGAAGATCACCTAAGAGGACTACAGTATTAGATAAAGTTGTGAAAGTGCGATTACCGAGAGCAGCACCAACACGCTGGTATTTCAATACTAAATGCGTGGAAACAGTGTTTAGAGATCGAAGCGATATACTTCTATGTTTACAAGAAATTTTAGATAACGAAGAGGATCCTAACGCTCTCAACATGGCTCTTGGTTCAAAGGGATATTCTCTATTGACTGGCATTCTTTCACTCAATTTTACCACATTGCGACATTCTTTTTAATCAACTGCAGAAACGTCTTCATGTCATAGCAGTCGAAAAACATATTAGTGATTTTCAAACGAATATTTCAAGAATTCGACAGAAAATCTCAGACAATAAAAGTCTTAGTTCTGATCAGGAAAGAAATTCCCGAAAAACAAATTAAGATGCTAAACGTCGTATCGCAGTCGAGGTATGTGATATAATTATCTTGACTTCAAAAGCTTCTTAGTTACATCTCAGTTATTCTATACCGAAAATTATAAAGAATATTGCAAGAAGTTCTTTACAGAAATTGTGATGTTAGTTAAATAATCTTATCATATAGTAGACGACCTGAAATTGAAAACAGAATTTCAAGTACCAGCGAGAAGATTTTCATAAAGGAAATGAAGATAAACCTGGCGCATTAACTATCTTTCAGATTTCATCATATGTGAAACATTTTCTGAATGTTTTAAATTGCTAAAAATTCTACGTACTTTGGCGATGTTACAGTAGAAAGTGGACGCTGTTTCTCTACATTAAAATGAATAAACACTTTTTTGCAGAATTCTATGGGACAGGATCGCTTGTGCTTAGTACCTATGTTGAGCCTTGAGGAAACTTTTATCAAAAACATTCCGAACTTTAAAGAGTTAGTGATAGAACATTTTGCTAATATGAAGGAAAGGAGAATTGAACTGAAATATAATATTGCAATTGACCCACCAGAGATTTCGCCCACGAGCCACCACTGCATTTTACGTTAAACAGTTCGCCTTAAAATTCACATAGGGACGGATGGATAAACGGACAAGACATTCCCAAATGCGTTTGCAATACGTAATAAAGTATATAGTTACTTATGAAATACACACTTTCCTAAGTGTACTTTACAGTTCAAAGCCTAATAAACACGAATTCTAAAGATAATCATTAGGACGCATGGAACAGAAATTGCCAATTTATTCAGGAGAGCTTGAAAGATTGTTCGGTACTGTGATATAATAACATTATTTAAGTTTACCATACCGTTCTATAAATAAACAATACCCATTTTTATGCCTGTAGGAATGAATTGAATAACCTTTTATTACATTGAAATATTATGCAGGATGGAAATAGTTTAAGCTCTTATTACTTTACTTATAATAAAGATCTGATAAATATAATAATGTAGGGTTACGGCATGAAACTTTTCGATTTAAGTATGTATTTGGAATTAATAAATACGAAAAAATCAGTATATAGACTTCATAAATATCCTTGACACAAACAGATTGGTTTGCCTAACAAATGTGAAACTGCAGGTTTACATTACACCACATTCCAAAAAGTTAACTTGTTTTATAACTTTTTCACTAAAATGTCACCTGGAGTAATAATATAAGAAACGGCAGTCCTTACTGACGTACCTAAAAAATTTCAAGACTTATTATATAAGCAGATGCCAATTACAATATTTAATTTTGTGTCATTTATTATGCATATTATAATTTAACAGTAAAATAAGGTTATTAGTTACAATAAATGGCTATTAAATTGATTATCGGTGAAACTAAGTATATTTAACGATTTTATAGGAAAAAACTTCTATCTGTGTAATTTGTAATTTTAATTTTAAGAACTTCATCTTTGAACTTTTGCCGTCTCATCCAACAAAATTTTAATCAATACTAGAGCTGCCGCCGCCATAGTCTATAAATGTATGTTGCCCTATTCACAGCAACTCAATTCAATTGTATAACATTAATTATACCGAGATTCCTTAGATGTTCTATAATACTTCAATCTGTTTAATAGTGTTTAAGAATTACTATGTAACTTACTGAAATATTAAAGGTATAGTTTGTATTAATTTTATTTGTAATAAAATGAATGTGATTACCACCATTAATATTGACATGATTGTTATTACAAACCCACATTTGTAAATAGAATAAAAGAAAACAGTTAAGTTTATTTATATTATTTCCTAAACATAAATTTAGCAGTTTAGCGTGATTACGAAACATTTTCATAAATCTGTATAAAACTTCAAGTCCTACCACTTAGTTTTATTTAGTCGTTACCATAATGTAATCATTTGAGTTGTGATTTAATTTACCGGTAAATGTTACTTTTCATTATAAATAAGAATTCTACAGAGGTATAAATTAGGAAAGTTGTAAAAATGTTGTTAAATGTACACGAAAATTGTCCTGAAATGATTCATAAGAGTTTTTTTTTGTAAACAAGTACCTCAGATACACTGAACGCTACAAAGTTTTACAGTACAATTAATAAATTAGAATGTTTCATTTTTTAATTGTTAATTACTTAATTATTAATTGGCACAGTTTTGATTTATTGCATCTTTGTAATAGCCTGCTTTGTTTTCGTTGTCGTACTTCTCAAATGCGATACAGTAACTTCTAATAGGCTTTTCTCTGACGTCATTGTGGAAATGCGTCTGGCTGTGAGGGGTTGTCAGTCATTTGATATCGTGTAGTTGCGTTGTCGTCATTATAGTTACCCTAGGTCATGGTTTGCTATCATTTAAGCACAGCAGATTACACAGTCGCTTATACACTAAAATTAGACTTAAAAAAAACTATAAGAAAATGATTCATTTCTGTGTAATAGAAAATTGTAAAACTGTTAAAAAAACAAAATGGCAATTAGTAAGTATATACTCGCCGGAATTACGTATTGTAAAATTAATTCTTATTTGTACCATACGTTTTTATTGGTGTTTTATATTCAAACCATGAACTTATAACATTGCTCCAAGTAGGCATGTTGAGATAGGTTGCACATAAATTGTAATCATTGAATTTGTGTTTTTTTAAAAGCATATATAAAAGGAATATTTAAATTTGTTAATAAGAAATATGATTTATGTCTTTTGAGAAAATTTAAGTGCTACAATACAATAGGGCTACCGGATTTCCAGTACTTATATTTCTAGAAAATTGTTAAATCTTCTTATTGTCTTATAAGTAATTATGAAAAATTACAAAAGCGTGCATTCTATACTACATACCTACTATAGAATATTGATCACTACAATTTCCTCTTTATCCCTTGAAACTTTTGAATTTCATCTATGAACAAATTGCATTTCTACAAAATATGAGTTTATATTAATAAAAAATTTTATAATGGTTTCACATGTGACATTACTCTACTATTACGAGGACATAAATTGAAGTAAAACATGTTAACAACCACAAAACACATTCATATGTCACATTCACCTTCGAATTGATGACTTCATATTTTTCTTTTGATATTCTGACATTTCGGCATAAAAAATTTTAGGTGATGGTTTTTACTTACTCGATAAGTTTGAACTTAACTGTTTGTTATTTTTAAACCTATTATTTATTTAAAAATTACATAGATAATAATTATCAAAATAACTTCCTGATGTATAAAAAATGTGGAAGTAATACTTTTTTTGTAACCTCTTAATCAATTTTTATTTCCCCAGTTAATGATTCAATAAACCACAACACTATTTAATATTACAATGATTCACAGTATTTAATTGACGGCATCTTAATGATTAATAAAACTCAGTTTATGGCATGTAATCACCTAATAGAATTTAGTAAAATATCCAGTAGTTTAATAAATAAATTTTATTGACTGCTTCCTAAATGATACATGACAACTAAAAAAAAAACTATTACAACTTTATCATGCTCATTGTATTTTATAACAAAGTCAGTTTAGGGATGCTATTAAATTACACGTAGTAAAAGGATTATTTTATTACAAGATAGGCAGTAAAACTATAATAAAGTGCGCTGTAAACACGGTTTTAAATCAAGGGTCACGCGAATTTATGTCTTTTTATGATATATGACTATTTAAAGATGTTCACTTAATTACGCACCATTTATACATTTTTAACCTTTAGCCTTTAAGTCTTTAAAGAAAATTCAAACTTTTTGTTCTATTGTATTAATTTTTTTGTATTATTTTACAGGTTGAGGAATTACTATAACGGTTTTCTTACATGGTAAATATTGTATTTTTACATTTGCACTATATTCTTCCACTACTTTTTTCAGTTTGTTTTGTGATGCTTCTAGCTATTTTATTGTAGTTTTAAATGGGGAAATAAAATTGCTTTTATCTTACACTCAAACGCTAAAGGCAAGACTATGGCTAAATTAAACTAACATCTTTGCTTGGAGATAAAAAAAAACCACAGATAAGCTATTAAAACTTTTATGATTTTTCAGTGATTTTTATAGCAGCTATTGATATCGATAAATAACTTACAATATTAAAATTGAATAAAAATTAGTTTTTTTAATTATGTAAGCGAACGTAACCGGGAAAAATGTTTTTCTTCAACACTTATATACGACGCCATGTTGTGACACTATTTCGTACCAAAAGTGACTGATTCGGGATTCTTCACTGTCTCTATGGCAACTGTATAAAAAGTAATTTATTTTTTGTCCTAGTACCAAAAGTTATTTGACCTTGACCAAACATCAACATCGCGTGACTGACGCCATTATTTCCATAAATACAATTTAAAAATTTTCGCATGTTCATAACAAACGTTTTCGCTCATACGTACCTAATATAATTTTGCTTTTTATTTTCGTTTTAGACAAGTGTAACGTTATTTAAGCGTTTTGAGTGATTATCTTTAATGAACAAAATTTTAATCGACATTTGCCATCGCCGGTGCCGCCATCAAGCTTCACGTTATTTCACTAGCTGTCTCATATGAATCAAATGAATATTAATTAAAAACGGTAAGGTTTTTATTTAACTAAAAAGTAGAATAATAAACAATTTCTATAAAATAGAAATATCTGATATTGAATAGCGACGTAAATCCGCGGTTCTCAAGTAAGTAGTGAGCTGAAATTAAATTAATGAATATATACCTAAAAGTGACTGAAAAGAAATTATTTTATTCGTAAAAATATCATTTTCGTGACTCCGCTTAACAACAAATTAACTGTATATTTCATATTTTTATAATTAAAATCTGAAAAAAGTATAGAAAAGTAAATAAGGTCTCACACAAATAGACATTTGTATATTTACAAGTCTTAAAGGTACAACGTGATCAATCTCAAGTGTACTGTAGTGGTATGACAAAAATCCCTAGTTGTTAATATTGTGTTTTGCAGTGGGCTGCTTTGGATTTTTAGTGTGGTTTTAGTAGTTTTAGTTTAAGTCAGTTTATATCATATTATACCTTCGTTTTTCACTTTTGTATTTTCTTGAGTTATTTACAAACTGTCCATATCAAGACAAATTATATATCCTAAATTTCAAATTTGTATATTTACATAGTCTTAAAGGTACAACGTGATCAATCTCAAGTGTACTGTAGTGGTATGACAAAAATCCCTAGTTGTTAATATTGTTGTGTTTTGCAGTTGGCTGCTTTGGATTTTTAGTGTGGTTTTAGTAGTTTTAGTTTAAGTCAGTTTATGTCATATTATACCTTCGTTTTTCACTTTTGTATTTTCTTGAGTTATTTACAAACTGTCTATATCAAGACAAATTATATATCCTAAATTTCAAATTGTGATATCGAATTTAATCGTCATGCCGTTTTCAAACTGTAAATTTTATTTAATTATAATGAAATTATAACACTTAAATACTTAAGACTCATTAATCATTTAATCCAATCATTAAATTATGTTTTATTTATTTTGTTGTATTTTATAGGGATGAAGTCTAATCAAATACAAAATAGTCATTATTTAAATTAAGATAATATTTTATAATATGTATAAGTTAATGACCTTCATACAGATTTGAAACTGATCGTAGTTTTTACTCGAACCATGCTCTAGAGTAGCTAGAGCAATACAGCTTCTTACCAACCTATCAGTGGTACCAACTTAAATATTTTGATCACGTGGTATACACTTGAGATTGATCACTCCGTAAAATAAACACGTATAGCTGATACAGGTAATTAAACAACA
>JARFJB010002491.1:190000-232500 GCA_036346205.1 Vesta saturnalis
GAACATGCACACACAAAATAAAGGTGAAGGATAAAATTGATCACTTTATTCTAAGATGCGATTAAGAATATAATAGAATTCATTATGTAGATACATTGCATTATAGGCGGTGATCATTTACTTAGTACCTACCAGTTTGACATTTGTAATAAGATCATAATTATAAATGAAAATAATGTTTATTCAACTAAATATCCTCAAAACTGTCTTCATAATTTTGTTTTTATGAAAATTTTACGTAATAATTAAAAAATAGGTTTAATTTTGGATAAAACATGCAACATGATTAAAAACCAGAATTGTATAATAAATAACAAAATTTAAATTGGTGTTAAGTTTATTACAGCACACAGTGGATATAAAAAAATATGTTTGAAGGATCAGATTCGCATGTATTGCTTGACTGAAATATTACTTTTTATTGCACATTTTCCTAACTTTGAAAATTACAAAAAAAATGTTAAGTGGGTATGTTTACATAATAAACCATACGTTTACCTATATTCAGATTTTTCTTTATTTTACTTTAATTGTCTTGCCTTGTAAAAGAATTAAGTGGACCACAATTTTTTTCTTCTGGTTTACTTACTCAATACTCATCCGGTTCACGAATCTGAATTGTATTGCATATCCAGGACAGATTCCCAGCAGCTTCCAACATTTCAGCAGGAGATTTCAACATGGCTGCGACCCCACCCGTTGTTGCTATAGTAACAAGGGGCACCCAATCAGGGTGTAAGGGGCACCATTATTTGACGGTTGCCCTCTTGTCCCTTGGACCAAAACTTGTTAAATAAATTTCTGCAGCTGCATGAATATCTACTTTTCCTATGCACATGCGTTTTGCTGCATTACTTGTTATAAAATCAATATGTCCTTTTAAAATTTCCTCAAAAAGATTTCAATTAAATAATTTAGTTTTTACCTTTTTAACAATAATCAGATAGGTAATTACCATTACTATCATAAATTTCAAGTCGCTAGGAAAACCATCTGTTGTAATTTTTTTGTAATTTATAAGTGTCACTGATGAATCTCTACCTTCTTATTAGGTTTGTATCTCAGCTTAGATCACCGATATTTAAAGTTAAATTAATATTAACATTTCACACACACTTACTTTTAATATAGGCAGGTACAATATAAATTAGACTAACATTCTGCACTCTTTAAATTTGGTCTACTACTAACATTTCTAAGGTAGTGCAACTTATTTTGTAGTTAAAGGGTTATGGGGATATAAAAAGAGAAAGTTTCTGGGTTTTACAGCTTACCTAATGACAATCAAAAGTCGAACTTTCTACCAACATATAAATAACTGAAGGAGTATAATAGCGACTTCTGCTTTCTAAAGTTTGGTTATTTTTAAATTTTGCTTATGGTGGAATTAAATTACGTGCTAGTAATTTTTGAATTTTTAGCGTCAATATAATCAACAATTTGGTTTCAGAATAAATATTTGTGGAAGAAAGTTGAAGAAATAATAGAATCCATTACAAAAAAGAAGCATATTCTTTAACGCTAGATATTGATATAATCTATAATAATTGAAAAATATGTTTAGAACGGATTTTTCTATTATTTATGTAGTTTATTCTTAAAATTGTAATTTATTGTTCAAAAGTTTATTTTTATATTGTAGTAATTAAAAGAAGTGATTCGAATAATTTATTTAAAAACATAGGCTAAGGCACAGTTATTACATTGTTTAAAGTATTTAACAAAGTAGTGTATCTTTTTTATTTAGGTAGTTACAAAGATTCTAAAAAATACAGTTACATAATATACTTTTATTGCACTATACAGGTAATGAAGATGCCCAGGTACAACAGGTGCGGTCCAACGATGAAAAGTGTGGCCTCCTGTTACGTATACTGAAGGTATACCGGACAGAAGACACTCAGGATACATTCAGTATACGTACAGGGGGTTTTACATTCTATCTTCAAAAACAACGATGGAAACATGGACCAGAAATCAGCTTTAAATTAATCTATAATCAGAATACATAATTAAATATTTAATGTACACATTTATTTCATACATAATAAACATACAAAATAAAACATAATGAAATATCCCAGATAAATAAAGCAGTTAATAAATTCTATTAATTTTAAGATTAAACTGAAAAAGGTGGGAAGAAGTACAAAGGTATTTCACGTTACTAATCCCTTAGCTGCAATATTCGAAAGTAGAGGGTTTACTGAGAGTTCCCAGGTGAATAATTTTGAATAGCTCGCAGCCATGTTTTCTTCGGGAAAATACACATGGGGTTACTAAATTTTACCCGCTTTTCTGTACATCTTTACCCAATACCGATAGATTTAAAGGGGTGTTAAACCCAAGGGAAATTGTTTAGACTGTGCTTTAATGCAATATACATCATTTTCAAAATAAAGCTCTAAGATTCTCAAGACCTTACGTTTAAAAGTAAATTTATGAGCTGTCACTTTAAGGTTCTATATAAATGGAATGTTGAAACGTTTTGTACAATCTCAAAGCTAACCCTGCACATTTTATGATGATTGATCAAAGCACTTTAATAGCCCAAGTACTTTAATTTATTGCATTGTACGCACTAATCATAATACGTATAAATGTTAATTAGGGTCACGCTATATATGCAAAAGTAATGTATAATATACTCACCGGTATATACTTCAAAGGCTATATTAAATCCAAATACCTACTTGACGTTTTATCTTGTTAATGTAAGATTCCGTATCGTCTTCATAACTTCTATAAGAAATAAAGCAATTAAAAATTCGAATAATTTTTAATTTAACTTACAGTAGGTTGATGTAGAAAATTGTATATCAAGATGATAAACTGATGTAATGATTCTGTCCTGAAGGTAGAACCACAACTAACTTTAAGGACGTCTGTTGTCGGTATGTTGATCTCACGTCGCGGCGTTCAACTGTAGACGTCGACGCCGACGCAATTCGAAGGGTAGCTTCCCCGCGACTCTGTGGGCAGGATTTACTATTTTATGTCCCATATTGAATAGAGACTGTGACAGGCTGGGTGTGGTAGATGCATCTAGAAGACCGCTGAAGTAGAAGATTCAAAATAGCCTTTTTACTGGTCTGTTTATTCTACACAATCATATTCTAAGAATGTCTACATAAACTTTAAGTTATATGGTTATACATGTATGCAGATAAAATGTCAGAAGGTATACGTAATTTATACACCGTTTATGATCAGTTTACGGAATATCCGCCGATGTAGTCACCTTCTGTATCGGATTCACATGGATAGATTAAACATTACTGCATGCTGCATAGAGAAGGAGGATCTTGCATCCTATTTTTCGATTTAAAAAGGGCGTGGTTCTCTGAAAAAAAGGTTAATGTATGAAAATTACTCAATATAATCAAAATGTATAATTATGGAATTATACAGAAGTTTGCAATTTTTATTAAATCAGAATCACAATAATGTAATTTATAGATGTAAAGTTTCCCCTGAGTGTTATATTTTCAATCAAAATAATTAAAATGCCATAAACTTAATTTTTTATCAAAACCTGAGTCGTCTAAAATTTTGCCATTTTTTATTATGACTATTTATAAACATATAATGGTGTCGGTAGATATTAATAAAGTTTAAATATAACTATAAACTGGTAATTACGTAATAGTGAGAACTACTGTAACTTCCATAAATACTCACCTACATATGTTTTTCATCACCTATGCTGAAAAATTTCACAACCACAACTGGTTTTCTTTATAGTTGAATTTATTTACATTTTGATATCCGTCGGATACAGATCAAAATTTGGTACGTTGAGAACTTCAACACACAAGCCACGTCACACAACATACTACTGTGTCACCACGTTTGTAAGCAGATATTTCAGCTGTCACGGTCCATCCTCGTCAAGCCCAGCCCACCACCTAAAAAAAAGCAGATGAATATCATGATAAAAGCCATGACGTTTGCATCATTGTAGAGTAGCTAGTTTATCGTCTAACCGGTATGTGTAATGTCTGAAAATAATGGGAAAGTGTGCACGTTTGTTGTACCAAGGCGCTTACCACAGTTACAAGAACGGGCCTTTAAATTTTGCAGTTTATAGAGCGTGGTAAACATTCACGTTATACGATCTCTTATTCCGTCGCTACACTTGTGATCCTCAGATTGTCTGCATTAATGCAATTTTATGTGCAATCGTAACATTTAGAGATTGGGTCTGTATTTCCACTATATGATTAATGAACACTTGTACTATTAAAGTGAAAAATCTCTCGCAAAGTATAATATGTATTTATTATTAAGGTATTAGTGTATTTTTTCTTGTACTAATTCCCGAAGAACTACTTTCAAGCATCGCTAGTGTTAATGCACTTAATGTCAAGGTTAAATGTTTTTCCTATTATAATAGTGGGCTAATAATTTATTCCTCACGTATCGGTATCGTTAGTGTGAAAAAGGTCTACGTATGCTATTGTCCGATTGATGCAAGAGGGATGACCATCATATATAATTTGGACTAAAAATAAAATTATAGAATTTTTGTTCTACTGCGCAAAAAATATGAAATGAGAATTGTTTTCCTCGGTGTAGCAATGCTTTAGAACCTTTGTTTCATATTTATTTTATTTTATTAATTTTTTCAATAATTACAAGAGTTTATTTTATAAACTAAAGTTATAGCATACCATTTTTCAGATAAAAAAGTGTATTGTAATAATTTTTTATTTCATATTCATTCTTCCCAATGTGCTGCATAGTAAACAACAAACTCTGTATTTCAATTTAATGATATTAAAATGCTTACAGTTGACATCCTTCTTTACATTTATTGAGAAAACAATAAGTCATCAAACACGTTTAAAAGCAAAAATGCCTCAAATTACGTAAATCTCTAACGTGTTTATGTGATTGTTAAAAAACAGATGAAAATCTGTGTGAATTATTACATTTCTACCAGATTTTCTGGCTGTGTGGTCTTTTATTTTTAGGCCTATTTGAATGTGAATGCTTTGTATCTAATAGTATCATTTGTTATGCTTTTGTACCCTTTTTTCTCTTTCACTGCCATTCGAAATATGTATTTTTTTAATTTTATTAAAACAAAAGTTACATGGCAATTCTAGAATTTACAAATCAGTATTGTGCTTCATTTTCAAAGAAACATATTTGGTGTACATCTAAACCATGTATAACATGGTTCATTACTGAACTCTTTTGTCTCACAAATTCTTCAAGTATGCATAGTCACGTCAGAATGTTTAAATTGAAGCAAATAACACCATAGTTTGTTTATAAGCACATACTTACGCGATAAAGCAAGATAAAGAGACCTACGATTATTCCTTCTTTCTGAAGAATTTTTCATGAAAATTGTTTGAGAGTTGAGACTTCGCAATTTCAGGTTAAAGCCCGAGGCCGATGGCCAAATGCATTTCTCGCAAAGTTAGATCGAAAGTATTTGTCTATAATATAATTATAGTAAATTGCATTAGATACCCCATTGGCATTCTTCGTATTCTCATTTTCAGCTGATCATCTTTCAAATTTTATGCGTAGTCATGCATTATTCAAAGAAATTCACTCATATCTTAAGTCTAGTGACAGAAGTTTCCACACACGATCGTGGTGTGCAACCAGAATGCATTACAGAAAGCGCGTGAAAACTGTGTACACACCAAGCATGCTAATTTTTTGCTCGGATACTACTTAGTTCATTTATTGTATATCCTTTAAAATATAGTTATTTATATCACTAGGCCGGAAACGTATGAGCAGAATTTCGGGCCGAGACGGTAAGTCGCAGCTTGCATCTACGAATACTCGTAAAAATAGTTTCTGGACGTGTGATACACATTTTTTTCGCTGAGGCTATTAATATTAAAAATATTTTCAAAATTTTGTTTGGTGACGCCATCATATCTTAAGTTATTTGTCAAATGGCTCTAATATTGTCAGCCGTCAACAAATGCTCGTGTATAAAAATTCAGTGGTGCCAGTCTAAAATTTTTTAACGTTTTGACGACCTAGGCTAGAAACAATGAGTTTTGGTCGTTTTTGAGGATTGAAAAACCAGTGTTGCCGGACTGAAAAACAAAAATGACATGGTCGATAAAGTGGTTTGCCTATTACCGACAGAGCAATTACATTATAGTTGTATAATTGATAATTTCAAATATAAGAATACATAACCAAAAGTTTTGCTACCTAAGGAGGGTAATAACAAATGATAATAATTCGTCCAAAGAGATTCAAAGAAGAATAGCACTAGCAACACAAACATTTGAACATACTAACTAATAAACATCTGAACACTGAATCACGTAAACAATTCATGAAAGCATTCGTATGGAGCGTGCTAACGTATGGATGTGGAGAAGAACGACAAAAACAAAATGAACAGATAAGAAATCAACTAGAAAGTACTCGAGGAAGTTAACGAAAAAAGAACACTCATGAATATAATTTTAAAAAGAAAAACCAAATTAATTGTCACCTAATAAGACATAATCAGTTGTTGAAGACAGTGTTTGAAGGTAAGAAACCGGGAAAGTAGCTAAATCGTACAGCATTTGTTGGATGTCAAACATGACGTTACGAATTTGTTACGATTGATTATGAGTAGAGGACAATGAAATGCGTATCTATAAAAATTCCTTCGGATGACGCATGAATTGTTATACAGTGCCCATAACTATTTAGTTAATATTCACCTTTAGCCCAGTGGAGTCACTCATTCGAGATTAAATTAATGTGTCAGCATTTATCGAAAACAAATCCTTCAATGCCATTGAATAACGTACGTGATGTCATACGTTCTCAATTGACAATTTTGGTGACCTTGATCTTTGCCCAGTAGAATTTAAGTAAGACGATCAACGTCAAAATAGTAGGTTTATACGAATAATTGGTGGGTTACCAGTTATCGAAAACAGTTATGCCGTTTCTCCAGTATCGCGGGCATGAAAATTGTTCTGTAACCTCAGTTTGTGAGGAATAGGTCATTTTAAATGAATATTTTGTACATTTTAAAGCTTGGTATTTCTCAATAATCCTGAAACGTTGTATTCTTGATTTTAAAACTTACGAGTCGTAATATTAAGGGAATATAATTATATTGGCTAATCCCACGTTCATAACGAAATGTAAAAAATTCTATCAATGCCTCAATCGGCATTTGTTAAAAAACATTGATGCAAAATTCCTACTTTGCTAATAAACATTGTGGTATAATTTAAGCTAGTAGCGGCATCTTGTGGCTTAAATAGAAGTTACAGTTTGCAATGCAGTCTTGGGTAATTAAAAAAATACCACACAAGTACACCTATACATTTCGAAAACCCCCTATACCTGCACAAAACATGCAACCAATGCAAGAAAATCAAACTACAGCCTGCGCGCCCAAAGAATGCCTCGCGCATGGATGTTCGTGCATTCGGCCGCACTCGTTAACGCAATAACGACTGAAAGCATTACCAGTGGCGTCGGTGTCGCGTTTTCAATTATTCGTCACCAAACCACAAAAAATTTTAAAATATTTTATTTACTTGAATTACATATGAACAGTAATAGTTTAAACATTTATAAAATAAAAAAATAACCATGTTGACAAGTAATACATTTTATATTTGAATTACAAATGAACACAACAGTTTAATCGTTTATGAAAATCAAAAAAGTATAAGTTCGATTTTTAATTATAGAAACAGAATAGGCTGTATTTTAGGAGTATTATTCAGGATTTAAAAAAATTATGATATTTCTTAGGTAATCAATTTTTATATTTCCATACACTTTGGGGAAAAGTTACTTAAACGGCGATAATTACCTACTATAATAATATTAAATACTACTAACAAATAAGTCACACAATCATTCATCACTAGACCAGCCACTTTCAGTTTCTGAATCGTCCTCCAAATTTATCACCAGTTTTTCGACTTGTACGTCAATCAGTATTTCGTTCTCTAAATATTTTTTTTCCTGGTCGATTACCTTCTTACAGCACTTTTGCCAGTTTTCTTGAGTAACAGCCGCTAATTCTTCTTCCAAAAATCTTCTAACGTGGTTGAAGTTAAAGGTGGTATTTCTCTTTGCAACATTATTTTTCACTTGAACCCAAATCAACTCAATCGGGTTTAAATCCAGGTGATAGGGAGGTAGCCGCAGCACCGTATGTCCTTCATTACTTAATATACAATCAAACTTGTACGTTATATGTTCCTTTTTGTGTAGCTTAATTATTTCATAAAGTTGTGGTCTGTACATCAAAGGAGTGAACGGTATCTTTTTCTCTATTAACCACTTCACCATATCTGCCTTTTTCGAATTACTTGTTGGACCTGAACATTATGGTACGGCGCATTATCAATAACCAAAACCGATTGTGGAGGCAAGTTTGGTAAAAGTTTCTTACGTAACCATTTTTCGTAGTTGCTACCATTCATCTCGTCGTGATAGTCTCCGCTGCTAGTTCCTGATTTAAATATTATACTACCTGACAAAAAACCCATTTCACCTCCTACATGTATCACAATCATTCTTGGTCGTTTGGAAATTGCAGACAGCAGTCCGTCAGTTGTGCCATCACTCCACGACGTTGATTGTGTGTGTCCACTATGAACATATGTTTCGTCCATGTAGATAATTGGACGATTTAATTCTCGGTAGAATTGAATTTTTTGTAAGTAAGTAATTCTTAGAGCCCTTATATCGTTCTTCTCTATTAAAAGTTTTCTATTATTCTCAGTTCGATGCCATTGAAATCCCAGGTCTTTTAATATAACACGTAAAGATGTAGCACCACCGTGCCAACCTAAGTCATTGTGGAGTTTCTCGCGTAGAGCAGGAATTGTCACCCGTGCACCCTCGGTCATGTGAAAATTATATACTATATTGCGAAAAAGGCTCTTTTCGAAATCTTCCAAGTCGGTCACAGGAGACGGACGTGGGTGTTTCTTGCCTGGGGTTGAAAATTTTGGTTTTCCCTCTTCTGTTGGACTTTCACCCTCTTTAATAATATTTGCCACTGATCTAACAGATACTTTTGTTGCTTCAGAGACGGTTTCTTTTAATTGTTTCAAGGTATATGTAGGGTGTAAGTTTTTCAAATAGCTGTACATATTATATATCACCTCACGTGTTTGACCACTTATTACTTAGCCACTTTTTCCCAATGTAGAACTCATATTTCTACACTCGCTTTTAAATCACAATTGAAAACGAACTAACTAATAAAATCATTTTTGAATATTTGCTAATCTGTTGTTAATGATACTAAGGAATGTCAACTATTTTCTTTAATGAGAATTTAAGCAAATACCATTAGCATTACATGCGCCGCAAAACTACTTATTTATTTTACTATGTATTGTGAAAGTATTTGTTGTTTATACATATTTGTCTAATAAATTTGAGTATTATGAGCTTTAAAATCCACATAGGACACAAAATGGTTCACTGTCGTTTTGTAGCAATAATTGTATTAAAGTTAAATTAACAAGTACGTATGTAAATTAGTAACAGAAATAAATAATTAATTAGTGTAATACATGATAATAAACGGAACGCGCTTTTGGTGGCGACGCCACTGACATGCCGCGCTTAAGAGACTTGAAGTTGGACGAATTCGCATCCAACGTTCAAGCATTCTTTGGCCGCGCGGACTGTAGCAAATAAGCAAACACGTAAACACCGAAACAAAGATAAACTAGCAAACAAGTAAACTTACAGACATGAAATATTCTGTAAAATATAATAAAACATCTAGTGGCAAATAAGCATATGCAAACAAAAGGTATGAGCAAGTATGAGCAAATATGTAAACATCGTAAACCTGTAAACAAAGAACACTAGCAATCATGAAATCATCCAAATTCCCCCAAACAGGAAAGAGATCATACACGCAAACGTGTGTGCCTAACGCAATACATGTAAATAAACTTTTAAATATACAAACACACAAAAAAGTAAACATCGAAACACTGAACTACCAAAATAAAAAGGTACTAGCCCTCAAACACCCGAACACATCAAACTTGCACGAAATAAGCAAAAAAACAGCAAAAAAGCAAGTAGTAAGCAACAACACATACGTTCAAAATTAAAGAAACTAAGCATGGTATTTAAGATGCAAACAAGCATACTATAACCTAGCCAGCTACCCACATACAAAACGTGAACAATAAATAAACGATAGAATTACGCAAACACGCATATCCTAAACAAAAAAACTAACCAACAAGCCGCTGCAAGCATCTAAACATCCCAACAACCAAGAAAACATCCTAAAGACAAACTAAAACATGCAAAAATCTGGTTGAAAATAAGTATATGCAAACACATGATACTAGCAAATAAGTAAACAACCAAATACGTACACACCGCACAACCGCAAACAAAGATCAAACAAAAACAAAAAAAATGCAAAAATCTGGTGGTAAGTAAGCACATGTAAACAAAAGATGCCAGCAAACAGATAAACACCCAAACATGTAAACACAGCAAATTTGTAAAGAACAACCTATTTAACATGCAAACAAATACACAAGCATACACACGCACATAGAAACACGTGAACAAACACATGGGCAAACTTACAAAAAAGTGGGAAATAAACAAATAGGCCACTTGTCCTTAGCACTAACAAGCTTACATAATAAGTATGAGACACTGATTTTTCGTGGACTATCGGTGTGTGCGTGTGTATGTGGGAGGGGGGGTAATTGTTTGTGTGTCTCGTGCAAATTCGGTGTGTAGTTTTTTATTTTATTACCTATTTGTTTATTTACTTGTTTGTGTGTTTGTATGTTTATGGATTTACATGTTATCTGCTTGGGACTTACTTCATTGCTAGTTTCTGTGTTTGCATATTTGGTGGTTCTTGGTATGTTTTTCTTGATTGTTTGAGGTGTTTGGATGTTTGGAGTGGCTTATTTTGTTGTATAAAATATACGTGAGTTATAGATCATTTATTGTTTACGTGTTTATATGTGTGTCGGTGGATACTTGTTTCCATCTTAAATTGTTTGGTTTCTTTCTTTTATAGCGATGCTTGATTGCATGTTTTAGTTTTGCTTCCAAAGAAGGTAAAGTGCAAAGTTTGGTGTATTTGGGTGTTCGAATGTGTACTTTTTTGTGTTTGTATGATTACGGATGTAAACCCAAATGGCTTGTGTTGGTCGTTACTTGATTACTAGTGTATCTGTTTGTGTGGTTTCGTGCTTGAGGGTCGGCGTGTTTGTGTTTATGTTCGGTACTAGATTTTTGCTTGTTTTAATTGTTTTGGATGTGTTCTCTTCTGTTTGGAGGTATGGATGTTTGTTGCGGCTAGTTTCTTTGTTTTGTGTGATTCTTTTGTTTATGTCGCTACATTTTCTTCTAATCCTGAAAGAGAGAGACAATGAATCGGCTCATACAGAGAAAACGAGGGAGAGAGTGTTTAATTATTTTTTGTTTGCATGTGCTTGTCTGGTATTAGATTTTTGCATGTTTTAGTTGTTTTGATATTCCCTGTTTTGCGTGTTTTGGGAGTTTATATGTGTATTTGTTTACTAACATTTAAACTTACAGAAAATGGCGTCACAAACTCTATGTTTCTAATTATACCACAAGACAGCATTACATATTGTATGATAACTTTTAATTTCAGATAATAAACCTTAACAGTTTTTTTGAAATAGTGCACGTTAAATCATAGAGCCATTCTATGTGGAACAGTAGTAAAAGATGTGTCACAATCTTCTAGTTTAAACACCCGAGATATAGTATAATTAATTGACCACGTCACTGTCAATTCTATTCTGCGTTCAATAATGGCGGTTTCAGTTTTATTATATGTAAGAAAAGATGTTAAATATATGCTTGTATGCATTAAGGTATAGGTGATGATAATATAACACTTAATTTGGAAACATTAAAATGGATTATTTACAATATGCACGCACGTCGTTTTCATTGATTTAACAATTGAATAATAATTTTAAATAACTGTAAAATTTTTGCATCAACAGTTTTTTTTTTAGCAAAGTAAGTATTTTGTATCATTAGTTTTTTTTAACAAGTGCCGATTGAAGAATATTTAGAGCAATTTTCTTTTAGCGAATGCATTGATGTAAGAATTTTCAATCAATCTTGTTTTTAACGGAACATTGGATCATGTTGCATTTGATTGCGGTATTTAAGGTACCGTCGTAATAGTTGTTTTAACCTTGATCGGCCATGTTACAATACAGTTAGAGAAAGTTGCTAACAGTAACTAATTTCGGTATTTAATTTGTTGACTGAGCGCAAAGCTGTGTTAAAAAAATTTGGATATGCCACATATGGTATAAATTTTTACTCTCAAACTGCACACCCGAGTTATCCAATAATAGAAAATATTTCCTTTAGATTTATACGTTTACTCCAAATTGTTTTTGGACAAAGGTGCAATTAATTTTAAATACAAAACATACCGATGAAAGAAAGACGCGGAAACACCAAAGTTTTGAACCTAAGAATGTTTGTAATCCCCAAACTAAATGGACGGGATTATACTCTATCTGAAGAATCTGCCATATACATTGACTAAAAGTAAGGTAGTGTTACAAAATCGTGTGAAGTTGTTTCTTCTTGTACACTCAAGCTTATTGCACTTTATTGATGTTACGATTACGCATTTGCACAGACCCAGAATACTTGAGCAAAGAGTTCCAATTGTTTTCATTCTAAGAGCATCCAGACTTTACCAAAATTTGCAGTGTCATCTTTCATTAAGAATTTACTTCTTCAATTTATAATGTCGTCTGTAAGTTGTTAGTTCACTTTGATCCAATAACTCATCCATCACAAATTCGTTGAGAATGCAATCATCTTTAATTAATCTTCTCTACCATATGTCTAAAAACAAAAACAAAATATTAACATATTTTATATTTAATTTCCAATATGAATGTTCTTATAACTACATTTTTTAAAACCGGCCAAAAATGAGTAGGTACTTTCCGGTTTATTTTTAGATCAGAAAATCTCATTTTGTCGGACCGAGATAGAAAATTATGGTGATAGTCCGGTAAAAGCTTTTAATGAAAAAAATAATAAAATAGTTAGTCTAAGATAACGTTCTATTGATTTCCATTGTAACCGAGTTTTGTATTATTTAAAAGTATGAAATAACTTGACATACTTTGACGTTTAGTTGAAAACGTGACATTCATTATAAAATGAATATTCAAAGTGATGAATTTGATTGTAAATTGATTGAAGATGAAATTATACCAGAGGGAATGTTAAGGCGGCCAACAAAGCAACGTTTGATTTATTACCGTGGAAGTCCCGGACACGATATGAATCTACGTCCGACCAACGTTCCTACATACTGTAGGTAATGCTCCTCCCAAAATAGCTACATTTTTGAAATTGGCAAACCCATACAAATACGCAGGGCATTGTTTTAGGCCTAGTTCGACGACTTTGCTAGCTAATAAAGGTGCTGACGTCATAAACTTAAAACGACATGGTGGTTGCAGTTCATCTCAAGTTGCTAAAGGCTACATTGCGGTTTCAGTTCACAATAAGATTGATATAGCTAACAGAATTCAAAAAGCAGGTAGCTCAAAAAAAGAAATTATCTCAGGAACTCATTATAATTTAAGCAGTTCGAAAAATCACACGTCAACGAATAATTTTGTAATACCGTACTTACAGATAAGTAATGCTAATAATTGTACGTTTAATATAACTATTCAAATATAATGTTTATATTGGTAAATAACAAATTTAAGATTGTTACAAAAATTGTTAAAATTAGTAAACAAAAAGTTCTTATAAAAATATAATAATATGATTAAATAATTGTAACGGTGCTCAATTTAAAATTTAAAAATCCCGCTTTTACAAAGTTGCTGATAAGGGTACAAACTTCTGTGATAAGATAATTTCTATTTTTCCTGTCAAAAAAGACATTAACCGAAGAAAGGTGTGCTTAGAAATAATCCAAGCAATCCTCAGAAATAAACAATAAAATTCTAATTATTGATCAAATTAAGTAACAATATCACTATTGGTGAGGAAAATTTCTTATTATTAATAAATTAAGCATAAGATATTGAACATTTTAGGACCACATGGTTTACTTAATTCATAGTCATTTTCCACGAAGGGAATCCTTCATCTCAAAGCATAGGCAGTCTAAAACAAGACTAAATTCTCTATAAATAAATTAGTCATTTTAAAGAAAACCCAAATCTAACCTTGGTAAGCCTATTTATAATATAAGTAAACGATTCTAAAATACACCGATTTTAGGGTTTTTCTTTTTTCTTGTTATTTTTTATTATATTAGCCGTTCTTCATAAATCTACCCAATTCCATAATCAGGGATATAAAATTTGCCATTGGTTGGTCCAGAAAATTAAGAACATCAGGAACCACCACCTTTAACACCGCTAAGCAACCACTAACCACCACCTTTAACCATCACCGCTAAGCAACACCCGATCACCACCACAACCATCACCATCACCAGAGCACCCATTCATACCATCACCGTGTTAGTTGAAGCAAAACCATTATTAACGCAACTAAATACTTAAGGTCAGATCCATCCGATTAACTTAATTATATAATCTAACACATTTAATTACTACTGCATACAGTATTTAACCGAAAATTGTAAGAGATCTCCCGGACAAGCTCACACACATACATACAACAGGCAAAACAGACCAATCACACATTTCACATCCACAGTTTATATAATTAGATTGTTTGATTTCATTAATTGCATATCAGCTAGTGTAACTACCGTATATATAAAATACTTCAACTAACATTAAACATTTACATAACCTAACTTTTGTATTAGTAAACCAACACTAAATAAGTTCCGAATGGGCTATTTATTATCTTCTGCACCAATTACCAACCTTTAGCCCTGGCGCCCTGAGATACTCATGTTCTACTATCTAGCCGAGGTACGGGTAGCAGTCCAACCAAACTTATTTTATATACACTGAACGTTGGTTAGCATAATAATTATAATTTCACATATGCATCCCGTTTTCAATCCATTTGATTGAATTAAGGTTATACAAATGACGCTGTCAACGTGGAGCCGGAATTCCTATGTTAAATAAGGGTTAAATTAACATTTTTTATATTCATCATCTAATACAAATAAATTCACTTTTACTTTTGTTAAATATCCAAATTGTAGTGGTGATTTGAGATATAATTTCAGGTGGATTGATGGCATTCTTATTAATTGAAAATTTGTTTATTATACTTCATCAAATAAGTTGTTGTTTACGAATTTAATTTTGACAGGTTAGTTATTTGTTATTTATGTTCATACGTGGTCAGTAGCACCAACCCAACTTTAAAATTTTAATAATATTGAAATATACAGAGTGGATGCCAATTAAAGTGAGTGAATTTAAATATTTCATTTATTAATGGCAAATTTAAGGTTTATGCAAGTTTGAAACGTATTAAGTATTGAACCAAATTAGTTTTAGCATTAATAGCAGTTTAAATTTATAGAATAGAAACAATTTAAGGTGCAAAGTCTCGTGTTAGAAGTGTAATAATTATTACTAAATTCTGGAAATTATTTAATTCTATACAAGGTAAAATTTTGAACACTGTTAACAGCCTTGAACTTGTTTGTAAACTAAGTTTCAAAATTTTCTTTAAAGTAATTTAATCACAATGAATATCGATCGACTTAGAAGTGATGAATTGGATTACGAGTTAACAATTAGAAATTGTTATGAGGTTGGCAATGTAATACATAAAAGACAACTACTAAGAGAAGCTCTTATTAAGTATAATAACAACAGTGAACTTCAATTCAATTTAACAAATATAGATCCACAATGTGAAGTTTGTGTTTGTCAGTCAAAACTCAATGATTTAGGTGAAAATATATTAAATTTTGACAAGAGCAACGCATTCAATGAAAATAATAAAATTACATCTAGGCTTACACATCTAGAGGCTCGAGTTAAATTAATTCCTGAAACTAATGATCAAATTAAGAAATTTAAAGCTAACTCTTTAGAAACTATCAAGACCGCTTTTCTTAGTTTAAATGAAGTTTTTAATTATGCTAATAAAAATCACGAAACTAGTTTAATAGATTTAGATCCAGAAGATATGATTATAGAATTAAATCCAGAAAATCCTGTTAGAGTGCAAGAGCTTAACAATAGTTTACTTTTAGGTATAGAACGTACTAATGCATCTTATGCGGCCCTATCACAATTAGACACTGACCAAAAAGCGACCGTTACTCAGTCTGAAGCACACGATTACCTACCTACATCAACAAAAAATTTCAATTTGCCAAAGGTCTCCGTTCCACCTAGTAAAAATTTTATGCCACCATTCTCGAATTTCACGTTTGAAAGATATTATACGTTGCCAAAAGCAAGTGAAAATTTAACTTCAATTTCTAAATTTAATGTTACCGATCATAACGTGCCTGTAGTTAGGCAATCATTACCAATGTTTCCAAATTACAATCTCGATACCAACTATCCATCACGATCTCATCCACTTCAAAATTCTAATCATTATAATCTCGGACAACCCGTAAATAACGAGTTAATCAGCAAATCTCAAAACGATATTTCCAATGAATCGATCATGAACTCCAACTACCCGTTTGCACGTCATTACATTTCCTCATGGCGTATAACGTTCGATGGTAAAAGCGAAAACCTTGGACAATTTTTAGATAGAATCTCAGAAATAAGTATGGCTCGGAATATTAGCAAAACTCAATTATTCAATTCAGCCGTGGAACTGTTTACCGATGACGCTCTCATCTGGTTTAGGGCTAATAAAAATATGATTTGTAATTGGGATGAACTCGTTTCGAAGCTAAGAAACGACTTTTTGCCTCCAGACTATTTCAATTCGTTATGGGATGAAATACGTAACCGTACTCAAGGTCCACACGAACGCGTAATAATATTTATTTCCGTAATGGAAGGTTTATTCAATCGTTTACCGTTTTCTCCCCCAGAAAATATTAAAGTTGAACAAGTTAAGCGAAATTTAAAACCGGAAATTCAAAAGCAATTAGCGTTGATTCCAATTTTTGACATGGTAGCCTTAACGAATGCGTGTAAAGCGATTGAAGATGCTGTGTACCAAGCGGAACGATTTAAGAATCCTCCTACTTCTTCACACGTCCTTGAAGCAGACCTTGCATATAAAACAAGCAAGCGCCAAACTCCTAATATTAAGTACCCTACGAATGCCTGGAATTGTGTCGGAAATATGAATGCTTTATTTAACAATACTCGTTCATTTTCCTCAGTGAAATGTTTTAATTGCGGCGTTTTTGGTCATAAATACATGACATGTCAACAACCTTTACAAAAATTTTGTTATAAATGTGGATTAGCAAACTTTACTACTCGCACCTGCACTCGATGTTTGTCAAAAAACAGTTTAATCGGACCCGTTACGTCAACGAACGAGCCCGCTATGAGCGAAGCAAATCATTAAATGTTGACAAAGATAATATTACTTCCTGGCTTGTCTGGTTACGAAAAGTACGCAAGTTTTTTTGCAGACTCTGTTAATAAACCTCTTTCTCAACTGTTTGAGTATAACGTCTATGATAATCGACCTTATCTTACCGCTTATGTCGATAATATACCAATTCGAGCAATGATAGATTCTGGAGCTAATTCCTCCGTTATAGGTAGGTCCGGTTTGCCATTTCTAAAGAAATGTAATATTGATATCGAACATTCTTCCGGCGTTGCGACTACAGCAGATGGTGCTTCTCAAAATATTATGGGTAAAGTAAAGTTACCTATTAGGATTGAAAATAAATCGAAAGACGTTGAATTTATTATTGTACCTTCGATCCCTAACTCATTTATTTTTGGAGTCAACTTTTGCGAAGCTTTTAATTTATCCTTGGATTTCAAAACCAAACAAGTTATACCCCAAATAAACACCGTTAATTATCTTTGCAATGAAAGCCATTTAAATTCGAATCAACTTGAAAAACTTAATACCATTAAAGACAATTTTCTTGAATTAAGTAATAGACCTCTCGGTAGAACTCATCTAATGGAATTTGAAATAGAATTAACTGATTCCAAACCATTTAAACAACGCCAATATCAACTTTCTCCTGCTATGCAAAGTCATTTAAATGAAGAAATAGATCGCATGATCAAACTTGATGTTATAGAACCGTCTAAAAGCGATTATTCATCCCCCATGCTGTTGGTTAAAAAAGCAAACGGCGAATTCAGGGCATGTTTTGATGGTCGTCGCCTTAATTCTGTTACTAAATCCGACACTTATCCATTACCTTTGGTGAGACAAATTCTAGATAGCTTAAATAATGCTAAATATATTTCCTCGATTGATTTGCGTAACGCATTTTGGCAAATACCCCTAGCTAGCAGATCTCGTGAATATACCGCTTTTCCTGTCACGGGACGTGGATTATATCAATTTAAAGTCATGCCGTTTGGCTTAAAAATGCTGCCTTAGCACAACAACGTCTGATGGATAAATTATTCGGTCCCCGGTATGGCGGACAGGTATTTCCTTACCTCGATGACTTGCTTTTGATTAGTTCCGACCCTGATTCGCATTTAAATTTGTTGGAAGAAGTATTAGAAATACTAAAAAACGCAGGCCTTACTATACGTTTTGACAAATGTCAATTTTGCAAATCCAGTCTCAAGTATCTAGGTTATGCCGTTGATCAACACGGATTTCGTACAGATCCAGAAAAAACGGCGGCTATAGAAAGATTTATACGCCCAACCACAACGACGCAAGTAAAACGTTTTCTCGGAATTGCGTCATGGTACCGTCGATTTATTAAAAACTTTGCGGATATAGTAGCTCCATTAAATACTTTATTAAAAGGTCGTAAAAAGGGGCAAAGCATAACCTGGAATGAGGAAGCTGAAAAATCGTTTAATCTCATTAAGAAATTGTTAATTACTTCCCCAATTTTATCATCTCCAGATTTCACTAAACCGTTTATTATTCAATGCGATAGTTCCGATCGGGGATTGGGAGGAGTACTAACCCAAACCGTAAACTGCGAGGAAAAAGTAATTGCGTATGCTAGTCGTTCACTAACCAAACCTGAACGGAATTCCAGTTGTACTGAGCGAGAGTGTCTTGCCGTCACCTTCTCTATAGAAAAATTTCGCCCGTATGTGGAAGGCAGTCGATTTAAAGTAATCACAGACCACTATTCGTTGCTGTGGTTAAACAGATTAAAAGATCCTACTGGAAGATTATCACGATGGTCTGTAAAATTAGCGCAATTTGATTTCGCATTGGAACATCGTAAAGGCCAATTGAATGTAGTTCCTGAGGTGTTATCACGCGATATTAACAATGAAATTAATATAATTACATTTGAATGCTCCGATTATGACGATTGGTATAGGGCAATGAGGGAACGCATTAAAACGGATCCAAAGAGTTATCCATTGTGGCGCGTTGAAAATGATAAAATTCTTAAATTAAATAAAACAACTAGCTCAAACATTGGAAGCCCCTCATGGAAAATAGTAGTACCATTTTCTAAACGCGAAGAGGTCTTAAAAGAAAATCATGACGACCCTCTCTCAGCGCACCTTGGCATATTCAAAACCTATAAGCGTATTTCTCAATTGTATTATTGGCCGCGCATAAAAAAAGATGTTGCGAAGTATGTTAAGAAGTGCATTGTGTGTTTAGCACATAAAGCACCTAATTTAGCACCGGCAGGTCTCATGGGAAATTTTAAAAATGTTTCGGTCCCATTCCAAATTATTTCAACCGACATTATTGGACCAGTTCCTAGAAGCTTAAAAGGTAACCAATACATTTTAGTCGTATCAGATTGGTTCTCTAAATTTGTTCTATGTTTCCCGTTGCGTCAGGCAACAGCTTCAAAAATTACTGAGCTAATAGAAAACCATATATTTCTTGTATTTGGAGTTCCTCAAATAATAATCTGTGATAACGGCGTACAGTTTAAATCAAATGAATTTCAAAATTTGGCTAAAAAATACAAAGTTCAAAAAATTTGGTATAACGCACTCTATCATCCTCAGGTCAATCCAACAGAGAGAGTTAATAGAGTTATAAAAACTGCTTTAAAATCCTATATAAAGGATAATCAAAGAAAATGGGATGTAGAAATACACAGGGTATCGCAAGCCATTCGTACGGCAGTGCACGAAGTCACTAATTTTGCACCTTCTTTTATTAATTTTGGTAGGTACGTGCCAGTTTCAGGAGATTACTATGGTAACAATTTTAATAATAATTTTCTAATAGAGAGTAGGGAACCGTACGTAGATAACTTGCATAACTTTACAAATTTATACACGGATATTAAAGACAGGCTACTTAAAGCTTACAAAAAAAATTCACACACGTATAATTTGCGTCGTCGTCCAGTACAATTAAACGTAGGAGATACCGTATGGAAAAAAAAATTTTACCTTATCCAATGCTGCAAACTTTTATTCTTCTAAATTAGCTCCCAAATGGATTCGGTGTACCATTGTGAAGAAAATTTCACCAATTATTTACGAACTGCAGTCTGAGGACGGTAGTTACTTGGGTCGTTGGCATATCAAGGATTTAAAGCCTAATCCCGACTAGACATTTCTTGTATATTTTTCATGAAATTAATGTTTCTAAATTGCTATTATTTATTTTAACTAAATTGCTATTATTTATTTTACCCTAGAAACCATTTTAAGCGCAAATGGTAATTACCTACAAAACACTGACTTGTTGTTCTTGGTCATATGATCAGAGTAGGACTTAATGTAAATATTTTGTACATAGCTAGTTTAATTTTACCTTCAGTTAGTTTTTATTGTGTATTCAACATTAATTTCCAGAAGAAATTTTTTGGAACGCTTTCCTATGTTCTAAGTTAACCAGCTTTTGGAAAATTAAAAAAAATTATTAGGTTAAGAATTCTAACATGTCAGATTTATTTCCGTGGTTAAGTCCATGAGTTGAATTCGATTTTTTTCTTTGGGAAAACTAATTTGTTTAATTTTCAGTAATAATATTTCGGATTCACGGCGTAGCTAGTAGGTTTATAGTTAGTATAAGTTTAGTAAAATCACAAGTAGCTAGGAAAAATTTGTTTTGGGAAATCCGTTTTTTTTCTCAGTTTCCAAAAGGATATTTCTATTTCTACGGTCGCAGTGGTAGAGTAAGCAATTTTCAATTATTGGGTAATAATATTTATGACCCTAATTATGAGTCCAATATGGTAATTTCAAGTCAGTTCTATTTCATTCTTGCATCCAAGAAGATATTATAAATTTTGAAAAATCGAATGAAGTTTCATTCAATTTTTATAGAGGTTGAAGGGGAGTGTAACGGTGCTCAATTTAAAATTTAAAAATCCCGCTTTTACAAGGTTGCTGATAAGGGTACAAACTTCTGTGATAAGATAATTTCTATTTTTCCTGTCAAAAAAGACATTAACCGAAGAAAGGTGTGCTTAGAAATAATCCAAGCAATCCTCAGAAATAAACAATAAAATTCTAATTATTGATCAAATTAAGTAACAATATCACTATTGGTGAGGAAAATTTCTTATTATTAATAAATTAAGCATAAGATATTGAACATTTTAGGACCACATGGTTTACTTAATTCATAGTCATTTTCCACGAAGGGAATCCTTCATCTCAAAGCATAGGCAGTCTAAAACAAGACTAAATTCTCTATAAATAAATTAGTCATTTTAAAGAAAACCCAAATCTAACCTTGGTAAGCCTATTTATAATATAAGTAAACGATTCTAAAATACACCGATTTTAGGGTTTTTCTTTTTTCTTGTTATTTTTATTATATTAGCCGTTCTTCATAAATCTACCCAATTCCATAATCAGGGATATAAAATTTGCCATTGGTTGGTCCAGAAAATTAAGAACATCAGGAACCACCACCTTTAACACCGCTAAGCAACCACTAACCACCACCTTTAACCATCACCGCTAAGCAACACCCGATCACCACCACAACCATCACCATCACCAGAGCACCCATTCATACCATCACCGTGTTAGTTGAAGCAAAACCATTATTAACGCAACTAAATACTTAAGGTCAGATCCATCCGATTAACTTAATTATATAATCTAACACATTTAATTACTACTGCATACAGTATTTAACCGAAAATTGTAAGAGATCTCCCGGACAAGCTCACACACTACATACAACAGGCAAAACAGACCAATCACACATTTCACATCCACAGTTTATATAATTAGATTGTTTGATTTCATTAATTGAATATCAGCTAGTGTAACTACCGTATATATAAAATACTTCAACTAACATTAAACATTTACATAACCTAACTTTTGTATTAGTAAACCAACACTAAATAAGTTCCGAATGGGCTATTTATTATCTTCTGCACCAATTACCAACCTTTAGCCCTGGCGCCCTGAGATACTCATGTTCTACTATCTAGCCGAGGTACGGGTAGCAGTCCAACCAAACTTATTTTATATACACTGAACGTTGGTTAGCATAATAATTATAATTTCACATATGCATCCCGTTTTCAATCCATTTGATTGAATTAAGGTTATATAATAATTGAATAAAATCATGTTTACGGTACAACACTGTGCCTGTTTAAAAAAAATATATTGTACATAATACGTCCCAAAACTGGTTTTACTGGACTCGCAGGAATTTGCCTACTCGTCCAGTAAAAGACCACTTTCGGGACTTGTTACGTAAACTACTACTAATAAAATCTAATCAAAAATGAATGCACACATACTTCACAGTTTACAATAAAATAAGGTTTTTATTACGATATAAACGTTATCTCAATTTATTTATATATTTTTTTCAGTTTACACATCAAACCCAGTTTAAATTTGAGTAGAAAATACACTTAAATGTCTCTTTGAATAACATTTAAGTAATTCTATTTTCAACTCCTGCATGCTTATTGTTTATATGTTTCACTCTTAAAAACCAATAAATTTTAAACTATCTACTAATAGTATCCTGAAGGGTTTGTACGAAAATACTGTCTATGGTAAGTTGTTTATCTTGGATACATTCTGTAACAGAAGGTATCATCTTTTCTTATATGATTATAAAAAAAACGACATAAAATTAGAAACCCATATAAATGTGTGAAAAATAAATTAGTTATAACAAATTTACATTTGATTATATTGAGATCGCAAACGAAATCTAAATATGTACAAATTTTCTGTTTTATAGATATAGAAACATATTTATATGCAAATCTTGTACTATTCAAATTACATATTATAACGCCTTTATCAATGGATCTGATCTTGTTTGTGACTGTAACTAGCATTAAAAATAATTGTAATTAAGAAAAAAGTAATACTATTAAATTAATCACTGTTTCTAAAAGTTGTGATGCAAATTTGTATTTTCTAAAAAAACTGAAACCTTATTAAGAGATAACAGTGTGATCATGTTTTACAGTTTTCTGCTAACAGAAGCAAGCAATTTAGTATTACATGAGAAATAATAATGGTTAGGTGCCGTATCTGATCATGAACAAAATTCGGGATATCGTATATGTATACCTAGGTAGAAGTACTAAAACGCACATTAAGCTTTTGCTATGAAACTGCTGTGTGTAATATAAAAGTTAAACTTTCCTGAATTAGCATATAACGATTAAGATTACATGGAGCAATAAGTGAGGTAATTTAAATTTAAATTAGAAAGTTTGTTATTTTTAAACAATTTTTCTTCTAAAGTTAAGTATATTGTATTCCTAATGTGTGCGCTTTTGCCCAGAAACAAAGCGAAGGAATAAATCAACATGTTTGGCAGATTCCAATGGCGTTGGTTATTTTATGATATAAAATATAAAACTGAAGTAATATTGATTAGATAGCGAGGTAATTTAAATCTAAATTAGAAAGTTTATTATTTTTAAACAATTTTTCTTCTAAAGTTACGTATATTGCATTCCTAATGTGTGCGCTTTTGTCCAGAAACGAAGCGAAGGAATAAATAAATCAACATGTTGGCGTTGGGTTGTTTTATGATAAAAAATATAAAACTAAAATAATATTGATTAGATATGTTATAATGAAATTAGTTAATACTAATTAAAAGATGGGAAGGAACGAGGATATCATTCGGTTGTAATATAATTTTTCTGTTTTCAGATTAAGAGAATTTCGTGGTTGATTAGGTAATTATTGATTGTTTGGATTGTCAACTCTGTATATATCACAAATTGCTAATACCTTTGTCGACCACATTTTTAATAATTTTAAACTAATTAATTGAACTAGAAAGTATTTGGATTCACACTTTAATAGATATTAATGTGAAGTTAATGATCTGATTAGGGGAGAAATGTGCGAACAACACTAATTGCACATAAAAATTATACATACAGGGTGACATAGAAAAAAGTGCCATGCATAGTGCCACGCGATAGAGGACACTAAAATAAGAAGAAAAGTTCCTATGAACTTAGGTCCGCGACGCTTTCGTTTAAAAGGTGTTGAAGTTTAATTATTTTTTTTGTTTTTTTCTTAATATCTTCTTACAATGATGTAATAAGTGGACGAAATTTTGTATACAGGGGCTTTTTATTACGCAGAATTCAAATATGACCTTAGTTCTTTTATTACTGATAGAGGGCGCCACATACAGGTTTCCATCTTGTTTGAATCGGTCCTAACTTTTTTGCCTTACACTGTATGTCATTTTCGACTGGAAAAATTTGTTTTCCCATCTTTTCTGCTTCATAAAGGTATACCTTATTGAAGTCGCTAGCACCAACGGTTTACGAGAAAAATGCATCCGATGTATGCAATGTGTTCCTAAAATGGTTCACTATACTTTTGAAGAATACAGGAACATGATTATGTATTACGGAGAAGCTCGGTCAAATTTCTCCAAAGCTCAACGTATCTATCGAGAATGATATCCTTTAGGACAGGTTCCTAATGTTCGAATATTTATTGACGTGCATAGGCGTTTGGATGAAGATTGGTGTTTAAAAAAAAAGTTAATAGTGGGAGTTTCCAGAACTCGTCGCACTGTTGAAAAGGAATAACCTGAACACATTATTAGAAGATGTTTCATTGGACATTGTTGCAAGAGTGGACTTTATGCTTGATGCTCACTTTTCTTGAGTGGTAAGGAAATTTTTTGAAAGGAGGTTTGAAAATAGGTGGATTTGTCGTGGGGGCTTGTAATATGATTACTGCTCTTCAGTAATAAAAGAACTAAGGTCATATTTGAATTCTACGTGATAAAAAGCCCCTGTATACAAAATTTCGTCCGCTTATTACATCATTGTAAGAAGATATTAAGAAAAAAACAAAAAAATAATTAAACTTCAATACCCTATATTTTTTAAACGAAAGCGTTGCGGACCTAAGTTCATAGCGTGGCACTATGCATGGCACTTTTTTATATGTCACCCGGTATATAAATATAACGATAGCCTAAGTTATAATTACTGTTATATATCGGTATATCATAAGATAAGGTACTTACGCTGCAGTATTGAGTTTAATAGCAATGGCGTCGAGTGCTGAATTTATTCCAATGAAACACGTGAAGAGGCCTGCGTTTTCTGCCAACGAAAAAATTGAAATGTCATAATCCATTGAAAAAAGTTGAAGAGACAGTTGAAATGTGTTCACATATGGTAGAAAAAACAGAAACATCCGAATATGTGAAAACTACAATTAGAAGAATAGTGCATTCGTTTTATTTTAAAAAACAAATACCCACATTAAATAAAATTCTGTCAGTTGTGAAAGAGGAAGACGGTATACCCAATTTAAGTAGAACAATGCTGTGGCTACTTTTGCACGAATTAAATTTTTCATAGGAAAATTGAATAGAAATCAGCTCTCATTGATAAGGAAGAACTTGAATGTTGGAGAAGAAATTACGTACGAAATATCTCTAAATTACGTTCTGAAGGCAAGAAGGATTATCTACAGGTTTAAGACCGCCTTCAGGAAAAGAGCGCATACAGGAAGTGACGAAGGCTTTATAGAGGGCGGTTACTGCTATTTGAGTAGTAAAATACCGGTGATTACCACGAGGACATGAATGCGGATGTTTTTACCCATACCAAAGGGTTGTTATGGATAATCCCAGCTACCATTCCAGACCAATCGAACGTTTACCTACAATTTCCTGAAAAAAGGTGCTATAATGGAATGGCTTTGCTCAAAAAATATTGCTTTCCAACATGATATGGTAAAAATGGAATTACTAAGCCTAGTTCAAGGTGTTAGAACAAAGTTTAAAAGATATTCGGTTGACGAGATGGTAGCAAAACTTGATATTTTTGTTCTACGCTTACCGCCCCACCATTGCGAATTGAACGCTATTGAATTAATATGGGCGCAGGTTAAGAGTGCAGTAATGAGAAAAAGTACCACGTTTAAATTAAATGACGTTCGACAACTTTTAATGACTTCTTTAAGTGTGATGACTGCGGAAAAATGGAAAAAGTGTATAGAACACGTAATGAAAGAGGAACAAAAAATGTGGGAACTTGATAATATGATGGGAGTTACTGTAGCACCTATGTAATTTCAATAGGGCTATATGATAGTTCTTCCGAAGAAACAGCTGAATTTTCAGAATAACTGTATTTTAAAATTATATATTTATTATTTTTCTTGTAAATCTTGTTTGTTCTTGTTTAATATAGGTAATAATAATTTCTAACAAACGAAGTGTTTTATAATTAAACGATTATTACAATAATATCTTTAAAATCACCTTTTATAGTCATTATTTGTTTGTCTGCAGAACCCATGTACACGCCTATGATCTTTACTTTAGAACTCAACAACAGGTACGTCCCATTGTTAAAGGATTGGCAGCTATTGATAAATAATTTACCCATGTAGTAACCATATAGTATGGAAGCAGAATATCCTAAAACTAGTTTAAGAAATCTATTAAGTACTTAATACAAAATCGTGTACCGCTTATATGTAAAGTAAATGAACTATTTTAATTTATTCCTTCGCTTCGTTTCTGGACAGACTTTAGTTGCTATTAGATTTAAAATAGTTAACTTTAAACCTGATTATAAAATCACTATCGATTCTACACTGTATAAATGTTATCTAGAACATATGAAACATTATGCTTCCATAGCGTTAATAATGAAACAAAAATGTATATTGATTCTCCCTTTCACTTACTACTCACTGCTGTTACAATTCTTGTTAATATCTATTACACTTTTGAATGTTTACGATTCGCTGAAAAACTATAAATAACTCGTAAATCTAGAACTGGAGCAGTAATACACACCTTACACCCATGTAACGCACAAATAAGTAACATTTTACGCGTTTCGATAGCCATTCTATCATGAGAACGAACTAAATGAAACCTAATTTTTATACTACAGTAAAATGCAATCAAATGTCTGCTGAAGAATTAAACACCTAAAGCAGACATAAGCAAAAATCACGACCTCGTTTAACTTATAAAGATCATTCAATAATAAGTCCTTAGAAAATTCAAGAGATGGCGCTCATAGTATGGAAAATGGTTTGTTTTTAGTAAACACCATCACTCACCACTCATCAGAACATCCAACGTATTCACGGGATTTGGCCCTCAGTGACTATTTTCATTTCCAAATTTGATAAAATATCTTGGCGTACAATGGTTTACATCTAACGATGATGTATTTCATCACCGAAATAGATGTCTGTTCTGAGGAGTTTCCGAAATCCCACTGACTTAAAAAGTTGGAGAAATGCTTGGAAGAGTGTACAGAGCTAAAAGGAGATTATTTTGAAAAATAAAAAAAATCTACCCAAAATAATTTCTTTTTCTACCTTTTTCTAATGACTTATTGAAAGACCCTCATATCACTTGTTAGCTACATATTCACGCCAGTTAAGATGAGAATGTGGTTGTTGGATACTTGTTGGTAGTTTAATCTCTGAGCAGACAGCTTGGTTGTATTTACAATATTGTCGTATAACGCTTCGTTTCTTATCTAGTGAAAGTGAAGTTATGAAATGTTTGTAAGCCCCGACACAATTAAACTCATTGTGATTATAAAGGATATATTATCAATTAAATTCCTTGAGTTAAGGTTTTTTGTTGGCAACAACAGTTGCAATTTGGTTTGTATGGTATTTTTACCTAGAAAAGAGAGGCAAATAGATTTGCTATTTCAGTGGGATAATAACTTACACTGCTTAATACCTATCAACTACAGTGTGATACGCTTTGTAATTAAATATAGACTCCTACAGATTTATTACAAACAAATCCACATATCCTGTACACGTAAACTGTCTCTGTTTACCGGTATTGGCTCAAACCAGTAACGTAGTAGACAAAGTGTAACATAGATAAAAATGTAAACTTTTACTATTAACACATATAATTAAAATACTTATCTTTTAAGTAAATCGGGTATTTTTTATTTATCTTTTATTTAAATTTAAACGCTTTGAAAACAATTACAGGTATTGTTATCAGTAAATGGTAAATAGCGTTAGGAATTATAGACATGTAAAAATAAATTTATGAAATATGAAAATGCAAATAAAGCCTCTTATTAATAACCAGTTGGCTTTATATCAAACTGTTATATTAATAGCAGTCTTATATTTGTGTGTTCATTTTTCATAAATTTATTTTGACATCTCAATTAATTCTTAAAGCTATTACCACTAACTGATGACGATAACTGTAATTGTTATCGTAACATTTAAATTTATATAAAAGATAAATAAAAAATACACGATTTACCCAGAATTTTAATAAAATGTTGATATCGTTAGCTGACGTTTGAGATAAGTCACAAAGGCGCAAACCCCAAACATTATACTTATGCTTATGTGGTTACCGAATGAAAACATAGGAAGTTATTGAAACTTAAAGGTTAGTAGATTAAGGAAATTTATACAGCAAATGACGGATAGTAGGTTCCATAATCCGGACTTCCTTGGAACAAACAATCATGGAATGTACTGGATCACTTATAGATGCTTGGATCTCTCATCTAGTGGTAGAAAAGAGGAAATTGCGCAGTGTACAACTCTGTTTTGGATAGTGTCAAGAACACTATGAGTGGTTGGAAATGTAGATCTCCAGATATGTGAGGAGTACGTCAGGATAGTCCTGTTTTGCGAAGTATAAAGAGTGTAAGGCTATTCGGAGCGGAATATTTCTGGGCCCAGAAGAGAAGCATATTTTTAATGCAGTTTATACTATCAAAGATAAGATATGTTTGTGGTGACGATATCAATCAAGCCAAGCGAGCTTATGTTGTCGAGTGTCTGACCGTTCATGATTTCTTTATCTTTGGGTTTTGGTAGTGTTACAAGAAGTTTTCATTTTTCGTACCTACGATTCTTTAAAGAGCCGATTGATTAGTGGTAATACGATCTACTTAGGGAGGTGTTCGATTTCGGCCACCGACTGCTTTGTATGGAGCTTTTTTAAGAAGTTTCTCTCATACACATTATAGCGGCATAATATGCACATCATGTGTGGATATTTAGGCGAGTTCTGAAGCTAGACCTTCCCCTCAGAACCCTAACTCCGTTTCTTTCGATACTATACTGACTGCACCTCTCCTTAATTACAACATGCGTATGCAATTAATGTATGCATGTAGGGAATCCATCATTGTGACTGAAGGAGCTTGGAAAGCTCGAGCAGCTCGCGCTACTCCTTACGGAGTGAATGGTACATATTAACTTTTCCTTTTGTTTTGTTTGATTTGAAAGATCTGATACAGGAATCCAATGCCTAATCGAGAGTATTAGATATGTTAAATGCAACAATGCAATGTTCTGTTCCTGAAATTGGTTACGTTTACTTAACACTGCAAGCAAAAAAAGGGTCAGTAGTTAGAGAACAGACTTTTGAACCTTTTTTGGGTATTGACTGCACTCTAGCAACTTTTCACTAGCGTAATAGGCCTTTGTTAGACGAAGTTTGAAATAAACGGATAAGAATGAAGGGTAATTCGGAAGCACACGTTTTGAGAACAATAGCCCATACCCAAAATGATCACTAGCTTTATTGATGTAAAGGGAGCCCTCTTATGAAATACAATTGGTATTGTTGGTGGAGAAAAATGGGTTGCGGATAGAGTTGCATTATCGGTTTGGCATATCGATCTACTTTGTCTTTAAGGATGTTTCTGAAAAGTTTTGTCAGTTGCTTTTGGCAAGGAACGAGAATGATTCGCTACCGTTTTGACAAATGACAGCTTTATACCTGATGCGGGAGTTGAACACATTTTAGGCTTTTCTCGGTTTAGAAAAAACGTAAGAGGAATAAATGACCAAATCTTCATAACGATAATTCGGATATCTATTTTCGGTAATTAGGTGTTCTGGTCCGAGTTCCATTTAACAAGATACCGTTACAGATTGCGATCGAAGTAGCTCAAAGAATCAGATACAGATACCTGGTAAGGATCGGGATGTATGGTAAAAATCCAGGGGCTCTAGTTGGACTCTGTAATCCGGGAGTGCAAGTTGGTTCGTTGAGACTACATCCTGAGGATTAGCTTTAGTAGATCCTAGCCACGCTTTGTTGTGAACGATAAAGTCGAGGAAGAGAATTTTGATATCAGACTGTCCATTTCTATAGAGGAGTTAAACAGTTTGATACTTGTACCGCCATAAGGGGTGCGACAGACACTGAGGATACATTTAGTTTTAATTTCTGCTGGAGACTACGTTGTCAATTTCCTTCGAAATAAAAAGTTGTGTACGTTCTGTCTTGTTACGAACAAACGCTCAACCTCCTCCATGTAGGCGGATCGAAGACGTATGTTGGTATACAGGTAATGAGAAGTATGTGACGGTATTCTTGTCGTTCATCAGGGTTTTAATTATAATAAGGATATAAGTAGGACTAGACTTGAGGTAGTTAGATTGCAGCTTAATCCGTACGTATTGCAAAAGAGATTTTGAATTTCGATCTTGAAACTCCCCCACATACTCACCATGAGTATTAAATGACATACACTCAAGATTGGAAGCAGCAAAATTTCAAACAAGGTTCATAGTAGTCTTTGTTGAATATATGAAAAGTACTTCTTTGTTCGAGATACCTCTACTCTGGAGAGGGCAATGTTATGTAAAGGAAGTATAGAAGTTGGTTGGAAATTGTGTGGTTAAGCTGCAGTGTGGTTGCTTTAACAACTAAAGTTTACTTAGTTTCTTACTACTCAATTGCTAGATGATTGTATGTTAGTCTTATATAGACTTCGAAAAAGTAACAAATCAGTTCTAAAAACGCATCAATTATAGGTATTCAAAATTAATCTTAAATTTTTAATTTGCGTTATTTGGCATTTACTAATCTTTTGTAGAATCTCAACCTCTTAATACGCAGAAACGAGCAGAACCTGAAAATAAATTACTATCATAGCAATTCTCCAAATAATATCGTAATATAGTTATTATTCCTAAGATCACATTAGACTGTAGTGAGACAGGTCGGATTTACCTTACTGTTAATTCTTCCCTTGCCCTAGTATTGCTGCTCACTACCATAGCAAATAAAAAATAACTGGTGTTCATACTAAGTTACCAGCAGTGGCCACGTCCCATCTAAGAGAAGTATAGACAATTATAATCTTACGAGTCGAAAAGCTCTTAAATTTTCTTCAGACTCTGGTTTCTTTTGCATGAACGAAGCCGGTAAGGTAAGTTCCTATAGATTGTGTTAAACTCTAATGCTGTTTGTTAACCCTAACTGTGTACGATGTACCAAAGTGTCATCGCTTGTTACTGTTCCACAAAAGAAGCCTACATCTTAAAATGTCAAATCGTTTTGAGAAAATTTATCCCTAATCTCTTTTGTTCGAAATTCAACAATATTGGAACCCGACTTGTCGAGACTTCCAATTAACTGTATTTGAAACAAAATATACATGTTTATATTACTGACATCAAACATAAACAGCGAGATCTAAAAAATAACTGGAAGTATGAGCATGAACTTCATTTAAAAAAACTGATCATCAAATTTCAGGTTGACGATCTTAAATGTGCTGTTATAGCTTGTAAAAGGAACGAAATCAAATTAATACGAAGTGAAAGCTCTCACTTAAAAATTACAGTAGGAATGTTGGTCATTGCTTCGTGATTAAGAACTTTTTGTGCCAGACAACTTTGATATCACAAACAGAATGTCCTAATGGAACAGATAAAATTAAAAACTGGTACGGAAGTTTCAAATTCTGTATTTTTTCGTGCTATTTCTAACATGTTTAGTTTGTTTTTCCTTCTACTATACAATCAAATGGTTCTTTAACAGGAAATAAGTAATCAGAATGCTAGAAAGTACAGGAACATGTAACTAAAACTCTGGAATATTTAACAATATTGTCTATATGAGGCGGTCGTTACTATTGGTATTTTAAACGTTATTTAAAATCAATACAAGCAACCGTAGCAAGAAACGTTGTGTAAATGGGGTTTTATATTTTACCAAAAACAAAGAACATTGAAAATGCACTGACCATTTGAACTACTTAAAATTTTTGTTTCTTTTTTAAATTTTAATTTAAATTAGAAAAGAACCTTTAATTTCTGATTAACAGAAATATTTCAATTTGCATATTTCAGGTGCTCAGTCATGGCATGTTATTAACGCTACAAAAATAAAAATCAGGCATCAAACAATAAAATTTAGGTTTTTATATTTCTAAAAGTGAAATTGAAATTTATTAAATGTGTAAAGACTCATGTATTTATTTATTTTTTTGTATTGTATATGCAAGCTTGTCATTTGGACACGAAAGTAAGTATACTCCAAATGGAGAAACTACTTAAAAATAAATATACGTTATTTAATATAGTCATTTTCTTACGAATTTAGTATGCCGACAAATGCTATAATACGATTTTAATATTTTTACATTAACCTATGCGAAAGTTTTTAGCGTTTTTAAGATGGTTGTTGCAAATAACCATTTTTATTGCAAAACAATATACATAAGTAGGTATGTAAGTAAATTGGATTATAAATAACTAAGAGAATGTATGCAGTAACAACATACACATTAATACACCAGATTATTATTCTCTATATATTCAATAATTACCCATTAATGTGTAATAATATGCACCATCCTGTAAGAATTATACATGAAAACATAACAATTTACTGAATTTAATGATTGACAGGTGGGGAGATTATAGACCATCATCACGACCATAATTGCTTTTATATGCAATTTCGACGAAACTGGCGTTTGCAGATTGAATAAAACATTTTATGTAACACTGCTATTATTTTCCATTGCAGAAGAAATATCACTCGAATTAGTATTAGTTTTCGTTGCCCAACCTTAACATTATTTTAATACACTTGGAAAAAACACACTGAACATTTTTTTGACATTGTAGATGTAATAAATATTTTTTAATTATATCATCTATATTATTACAAAGCAATTACCACTCCCCTACTAATGGCTAAGTGCGGGGTTAGACCATTTCCACACCTGATCAATGTTGACGAAAAATTGGAACACTATTAATTCGAGAGGAATAAAAAATTAGTTTGGTTCGTCTGTAATGGGGAAGTAAATTCAAGACAACCAAAAATGAGAATTGGTTACCCGTTCTGAAATATATGCAAAAAAAAAGAAGTGAGGGTTGTTTCCCCTATAGGAGTGCTACTATCACGTACAAAATTGGTGAGATGATGACTTGTTCCAAAATGCTAGTCATCAGCAAATATTAACCCAATTGAATGTAAATGAAAAAAAAATGAAGGGTTGGGTCATAAGGAAACCCTCTAATGCGTAGAGGGAGCACCCCCAAAATTGAAGGGATGATTTCTTGTTACATTACATTAAATTAGAGCTAAGAACATCTCGATCAAGTCACCTTTCAAACAAAAAAAAATAAATCAAAACCTCTAATCTAATCTTCATCAACTAGAGAGGAGCTGATAATCTTCAAACGGCTGAATATATTTTCTTGAATCATAGCTAAGAAAATGCTCGATCAACTCACCTTTCAAAAAAAAATTAAAAATCGGTTCCTTCGTTAAGGAGCTACGATGCCGCACTGATACTCAGATACACACGTTAAACTTATAACACCTCTTTTTTCGTGGGGGCATTAAAAATACAGTAAATTTCAACTTAAGTCGTCTATTGGTTCGCAAATAAACAAAAATAAGAGTTACGTAATATGAGAGTTTCCGATACTATATTTTGTTTATTATCTACGACAAGTACTTTCGAAAAAACGGGCTGAATAGTTTTACAATGATGAATGAAGCGAATCAGTGTTTGGATGGCAGTATTTGATCATCTAAATATCGTGTACAAAAGGCTTCGTAGGTGATTTAGATTACTTTATCAAATTTCCAGTATGATACTAACAAATTGATGTAATCTCAATTATAGCAAACGCGACATAATTAACACTTTTTCCCGTCAAATTATTTGTTAACACCGTAGCTTTTGTTCCACGTTAGACTAAATGAAACCAACGTCAACCAACGATTTTAAACACAAAAATTTGGTTCTTTCAAATCTTTACAGAAACGATTTTCCTTACTTTCCAGCGCAGAATCCACTAATGTGGAGGAAAAGTGAGGTATCTAATAAAAAAATTACGTTTTGTAATTTTCGAGATGGAAAGCTTAGATACCAATTTCACAGCACAGATTTTTTTGAAACGTTTACAAATACTTGGGAACATATAGGTTTTATTGTGCAAACCCTGAAAACGTTTGATCTCGCTTACAATAAAAAAAAAATTGCGTTGTGATGATGACACCCATCACAACGCAAAAATTTTACAATTTCAAAAATGAAATAATTCGAAAATGTAGTACTCGAGACATTTTATGTCAAAGGAGCTCTTGGAATAACCCGCCCATCCAAATTTGAGAAAACCAGTCCTAATAGTTTACCAGACGAATGTCGAACCAGCTCTTCACGAAAGGACCTAGTATATATGGAGCCATCATGGGAAACCCTCCCTCTTCAATATCTAGGGCGGAACATTATTAAAAAAAGAAACAAGTATAAACATTTCAGTCTTCTTAGAGATGTGTAGTGTTTAGTGTTAAATTTTCTTCACCAAGCATCAATTTATACAAGTATTATGCATACACGTACGGTATTAAATTATTCGTAACGATATGCACGTTTACCACTGAATTTTTTTAAACAGCGTAACTACAACAATTAACGTGTAGAAGATAAGAGTTGCATAATCAAAAACTACTTTCATCTGCATTATTAGTAGAAGCCAGTAATTATGATAATTCACGAATGTACCATAAATATAATCAAAGCAAAAACACGTTTTGGTCATAGTATCTTAAGCGAATTCTAAAATTTTATAACAAAACTAATATTAAATTATCTGACCAATATATATATATATATATATATATATATATATATATATATATATATATATATATATAATTGTTTCCTAAGTACGGTACAAAACTTCAGGAGCGTATTCTGGCACTAAAATAAAGGCAACTTTGCTTATAAACTATGTCTCAAAAATCCTTCGTTACGGAAGTACAGGGTATGAAAGTTTCATTGAAAAGTTACAATTTTTTTAATATTTCCATAACCACTTGAGACATTTCAATAAAATTTTACAGTGTTTCAGAGTTAGCAACGGTGCGTATTTATAATACAACGCCATTTTTATTTTTTTTTATTATTTAATTACAAATAGCAATCATAAAAATAATCACCACTGACACAGAATTACAGTAAATGTTAAAATTGGCCACCTTCTGATAAAACGCACGATTCCAATTGTCTCATCAAAGACTATCACTCGTTCAAAAACTCCTGGAGTATTTCTTATGGCATTACAACTTTGAATTATTTGATTTCTTAAATCATTTTCATCTAATACATGCGTTTTATACACGAGTGACTTGAGGTGACCCCATAATAAAAGTCCAAAGGATTCAGATCGGGACTGCGATGTGGCCAAGCGTGAGGACCTCCGCGACCAATCCAGCAATTAGGAAAAGTGTTGTCAAGGTATTGACGTGCAACAAGGCTGAAATGAGCAGGGGCACCATCGTGCATAAACCATAAATTAGCTGTCACCTATAGAGGCACCTTTTCTAATAGAACGTTTAGTTCGTCGGCTAAAACTGACTATACGAATTACCATTTAGTCGGGTGGGTAAAAAGTGTGGTCCAATAAGATGATCACCAATAATGCCTATCCATACATTTAGTGAAAATGTTTGCTGAAAACGACCTTCTCTTAAGACATGTGGATTTTCGTCCGCCCAATTATGTTCATTATGAAAGTTAATAATAGCTTCTCGCGAAAAAGTTACCTCAACAGTAAATAAAACTGTACTCAAAAAGATGTTGTTATGAGCCATTGTATGGAGTATCCACCTACTAGAATTTAGCCTTGGTTGAAAATCGCGTGGCAACAGAGCTTGTACTCGTTGTATATGGCACGGAAATAGTAGAGAAATTTTCAAAACTTTCCAAACAGTCTTTGGACTTACTTGAAGCTGTTGTGCTATCTTTCTGGTACTAGTAGAAGGATTTTCTTCTATTTCTCGTAGTATAGCATCTTCTAGCACAGGCGTTGTTACTGTTTGAGGTCTACCAGGAACTTCCGACTTATGCTTAAAACTGCCGGTTTCACTCGATCTGGCGTGTAGCTTTCTAGATGTTTTAGCACACGGCGTTACACTATTCGGATAACGTTCATGATAAATTCGCCGAGCTTCTACTGAATTTCCACTTGCTAGGCCATAAATGAAATGCATCTGAGCCAATTCAACGTTAGTAAGGTTATTCATTTTATGTTTTGAATGCTTTACACAAAGATAAATACAGTGACAAGTAAATGTCAACAATTTCACTACCAAACAGGTAACTGGATAATAAAATACATATTCATACCTTCATACGAATATTCCTTTTTTTTAATGCTGAAGCCGTAGTATTAGACAAAAAATTTTAAATAACTGTTTTGTTGTACATTGTTAAGACAGTTTAAAAATAATTAAAAGCAATGAAAAAACTTTAGTTTCTTTATAGGTTTATTATGAGTTTGCCACGACACTCATTCATGAACACTGGTTATTACATCATGGAGCACTACAATGTTTTTTATTTTTTACTCGAAAACGACTAGTCTTAGGAAAAAAAGACCAGAGCCATCTTTTCGTCCAAATGGAACAGACAATCCAAAAAAAATTGAGAAAGATTAGAAACAGTGGTGTACCGCATTTTTTTCTTTAAAATTGTGCAACGATTATCCTGCCTGCACGCCACTGATTATAGTAAATACGCCGGTTTTAGTGTAAAATACGCACCGTTGCTAACTCTCAAACACTGCAAAATTTTATTGAAATGTCTCAAGTGATTATGGAAATATTAAAAAAATTGTAATTTTTCAATGAAACTTTCACACCCTGTACTTCCGTAACGAACCCTTTTGAGATATAGTTTATCAGCAAAGTTACCTTTATTTTAGTGGCAGAATACGCTCCTGAAGTTATGCACCGTACTTAGGAAACACCCTAAAACCTAAATATATAAATATATATATATATATATATATATATATATATATATATATATATATATATATATATATATATATATAGGTTTTAGGTTATCGCAAAGCTTTGGAGAAAAATGTAATAAAACCGCTCATGAGAAAAGCTGGAAGTAATTTTCAGATTCGAGGGGTGGTCACTAGGGTGTGTAATAAGTAACTGAATTAGAAAATCAAATGACAAAGGTATTCATAGTAAATTTCTTGAACATGTGGGAATTTTTTTTGTTTAAGACTTATTAGTCTTACAATTTAGTAAATTAAAGTAATAGTAAATTATAGCGCAATAACAGCAAAGGGCAATGGCACAAACGAAAAAAGCAAAATTTAAAAATAGTTATTAATGATATGTATCCCAAATGATGTTCATTTCAAACACCTTTCTAATTTATCACGGGTGCTCCAGGGGATTACCAAATTGTAGGGTATAGTGTGTCTCGGCTATGAGTGAAGATAGAGGGATACGATTTTCGCAATAATGTGTAAGTTTTTTTGTTAAACGAACTAGTTTTTGGAAATATAGGATGGAAACCAAAATCATCTTGACAAAAGTGCCAATTGTTTCAGAAAAACACGAATTCTAATTTGTTTAAACAGATGCAAATTATTACATTATTTTCGAAAAAATAGGCGCATTGAACGAGATAAACTTATGTAGCGTGTTCTATAAAAAAAATCATTTTGGTTGATATCTCAAAAAGTATAGTATAGTATACAGCATAAAGTATAAAGTATAAGTACTAATTACATAGCTGAAATTTACGTGAAATGTTCTGTCGTTTTCAATGTTTAACCTTTCTTGTATGTATGGGCGTTACATTATGTGTTGTGTTGCACGAGTGTTATATGTATTTCCATTTCTTACGGGTCCATGATTTCGTGAATTGATAAGATTTTTATAAGAACTTTCGTTGATTAGGGGACATTTCGGCAAACTCTCATATGCCATCTTCAGGTCACTAATCACCATTGCACCCGGAAGAAATTGAAATACGTATATATATATATATATATATATATATATATATATATATATATATATATATATGTGGTACCTTCTATCGTTATGACGCTGTTTTTAGATGTGTACCCTCCATTACTAAACTAATAGCGTACTTATTGCGCTATAAATTTGTGGTTTTTGGAATTGTTAAACTATGCTAAACAAATAATGTTGCCAGATTTTTCAAAACTGCTCACTATGGAGAAGAAAAGTAATGGAAGTTTATCATTTCCTTCTTTCTTTTAAGGTTTATCGCTGGTAGGTGCAGTGGCGGATCTAGACCTTAATCTATCATTAAAAATTGTAATGATACTGAAATAAAAAACACACAATTTTTAATAGAGTTCAGTAAAGATTTTAATAACACAATGCAATGAAACTTACATGATATTTATTTTTTACTATTTGTAGTCATTATATTTTCCTTGATAAAGGTTGTGTAAGAACTTAAAATAATACTTTGCGACCCTTTTTTCGGCTGAACTCTTCTATTACTATTTTTGCATATTGCCACATCTTACTGGTAGTATGTATTTTGACCAGGATGTCATACCATACTACAATTGATACCACGAATTTATATGATGATATTTCATATTCCAATATTGACATTCGCTGATCAAACCCCAGTCCGTACTTCTTTCTTTCGCCTAAAGTTGCGAGCGCTTCACAAACATTACTCAATTGGTACCTCACAGCCTTTATTGACTCACTTCTGCACTCCCATCTCGTCTCAGAAAGAGGTTTAAGAGTAATATCAACATATGACTTGACTGGTGAAACCCAAAACCAGATTCCTGCTGTGACTACCGCAAGGTACAAAGAATGGCAAGGGATTTATATTGAATAGCTGACTTTGTACACCACTTTTTTCTCCGTTATCGTTGCCTTCACCTCTACAGTTTGAAAGGGATAAGCCAAAGTTATTCAATTCATTAATTATATAGTCAGCCAACTTCCCGCCTGTAGTTTTCTCAAGAGCTACCAATCCCAAGAAATATTTTTCAACTTCGGCTGTTTCTGTATTCACTATTCTTATGATGATTAAAAGCTGCTCAATTCGTGCAATATCTCGAGTGCACAGTGTAGATTATTTTTGATTTCATGTGGTTGCGTATTAGCTCGATAAATTCATTCTGAATTATCTTACCCAGGTAGTGGGTTTTCCTCAACCCTGTCCCATCGATAACTTGTTGCAAATGCTCTTGAAGTGTACGGTCAAATCTAGCTATTAACTTGACCAAATCCAAAAATTTGCCGCTTGAAATGAATGCAAGAATTCGTCGTGTGCTCTGAAAGGCAAGTTGTGGACAGATAAAAACTTAACGATTGCTAAAAATCTCTCTAAAATATCTTTCTACCGCTGTTGTTCACTTTGAAGCTGAGTCTGGGTTTAAGCATTAATAGTATTCCCGCTAGACAAGCATTTAATTAGAACCAGCCATTTCACCATACATTCTTTATGGAATTCATTATTTCCGTGAGATTTTAATTTATCAAGCAAATGTTTCCAGTCGTTCATAACAACCAAGAGCTCCATAGAGTTTGAGGTTGGAGTTAGCAGCAAACAAACGATATTCAAAAGAGTAAACAGTTCTTTGACTCGGAATAAACCAACCATCGCCTCTCCTGTCTCTCACCATTAGCAAGTATTTTTGTATAATGTATATCACTAAAATGTTTTCCAGTTTCGTTTAGCGGGTAAGAATTTATTTTGACTTTCACGGGTCCATTTTTAACAATACTTGTAAGATCTGAGTTAGTTAATGTTTTTGACTACAGAATAAGGTCACTGAAATTTAGGTTAGTTGGGAAGGGGAAATTGATGTTGACAGTTTCCTCGTGTGAGATTCTCGGTATTTCACTAATATCATTGTCGACCAGTAGGTTTTCTGCTGATTCGGAATATATTGTATTAAGTTCCACATGAGGGTTAATCACGCCACTGGAACCTGCCACATCAGAAAATACACAGCTCACTTTTACCTGGCAGTCATTGGACTCTGCAGGGGAAGCTGGAGATTTTGAGATTAAAACTAAATATATCATTATTCCTATTTTTTAAAATCTAAATGTACTAAGATGCAAACACGAAAACCTGATAACTAACCACGGTCGATTCTGGTAGGAAACTGAATACCAATTCGCCGCAAAACAGCCGTCTCGCTTGCGCCGCCCGCTTGCCACAACTCCTGTGCTTCCGTCACCAGCACATCGGTAGATCTCGTTCCGTGATCGATTAAGATCTACCATGAAATGTTAATTTGAATGTATTTTTCCAGTACCAGTATTTTAAGTCGAGTCTTGAGGGCAATGTCTATTAAAACTTAAATTTTCAAGGCGCGGGGCCCCTCAAACCACGTGGCCCTGGGCGGCCGCCCTTCTCTCCCACCCTAGATCAGTCACTGGGTAGGTGTCCATCATCCACGCCAAAAAGTTGGTGTGATTAGACATTTAAACAGATCTGTATTCTGCCTTTCTGGAAGGTGAATTTAATTATTTAAAAACATCACTACAAGTAATGGGTATTCTATGACAGACATGAGTGATGTAATGAAACCTGTTAGACGTACCCGTAAATAAAAACTAGCACTTAATGTTAGTACTACTTTTACTTTTCACAACTAACTTTACGGATACATTTATTATGATATCAAAAATGTAATTAAGCCAAGAAGAAAAAATAAATATCCTTTAAAATCACCGAACGATGGGTCAAATTCACAGTCATCTTCTCGACTGTATAAGTTGCCTGCGTTCTTTGAAAAAAATACATATATGCCTTGCACAATGTTAGTGTACATTATATTTGCTTAAACGTATAAATCCCAAATAACTTATACCCCCGTACCACACAAAAAAAAAAAAAACGCCGAACGCGTTTCAGCTAAGCTATTATCATCAGTGGTTAACCGCTAATTATGATAGCCTAGCTATTGAAAGGCGTTTTTTATTTTTGTGTGGTACGTGGGTGTATTTTGTTTGCTACAGATTCTGCCACAGTTTCAGTGTTCCAGATTTTTCAACTAAATAACTTCAACAGGCAATTAGAAAATCTCCGATTTAATAGGTTTTGGCATATTGTAATTAAAAACAGGAGACTGTTACATCTTAACTTTAACGTTTGGTATGTCAAAGTTTTTCCTCTTTTTTTGTAAACCTTGCGGTACATGCTTTACCAAATAACCATGTATAATCAAAACAGCACTGCAAATATTTAAGGGATCGAGTAGTCGCAGCACGTGAAATAATACAGTTTATTCTAATTATCTCTAATTACAGGGTTTATTATAAAGTTCACAGTTTGGCAGTAATAAATTATTTACACATGGGTATGGTGAATCAAGGTTTACTGTAAGAGTAAAAATTCGTTCGAGTAACGTAAACTGATTTAACACACATATAATGTACAACATTTTACTTCATACCTATCTACGTTTAATTCTTACTTGCTGACAAATACAATGTATGTATAAAGAAAAGTCCAATACTAAAGTCTAAAAGTCTGTTTGGGAAATTTGATGTATTTATACTCTACGAAAAAAAGGTATTATAAAGGAAGTAAAAAAAATGTAAAAAGTGCTTCTTGAAAAACAAAAGAAAAATGCCAAAGTGCATCAAATATAGAAATAGCGCTTTCAGAATTAATCTTAAAAAATTGACTGTTGCCCTGAGATAGGAAATGTATCATTTGTGTATTGCACAGGTTGTTGGTAGGGGGTTGTGAGATTTATAATGACGTTTGAATAATAATTCTGATTATTAATTACTTGCAAATAGATAGATAAGCAGTTTGAAAGGAAGGTTTTATTGCGTTAACGTAGATAGAGCAAGATTTTACACTCAAATATTATGACTCTAACACACTCAGATGATTTTCAACATTGAGCATAAGAGGTAACATAGTATGTTCG